>MU766062.1:0-12290 GCA_026770625.1 Nicotiana glauca | reverse complement strand
ATAAAATGCTTCTGATTCTTAAGTCTTAAACAACAAAGTGCTAAACCAATACAAATACTACTACACTAAATTCAAAACTGAAATGACCACAAATCGTCATTCTATCAATTTGCATAATTCAAATCAATCAGTCCAATTATACATCTAAACAGTCCAAAAAATCATGAAATATCCAATAGACAATTCATTTGAACATAAAGGTAAAACAAGAGTAAATCAAACAGCAGCCTTTATTTCTTCTTCATCTATAGACTTGGAAATCTTAAGGCATGTACCTGGAAACGTAAAAATGTAAGAGGAAGAAGAGGAGATCAGCGACAAATACAGGGCAACAGCAGATCAACAATTACTTTCGAGTTCAAACAGCCAAGCTCAAACCAGCTTTAGTTCAGAAATGAAGTAAAAGTCCAGAAATGATTCAAAAATCGACTAACTCAGGAACAATCTAGAAATTCCATTGAAATATCCAAACCACAGCAATTTAACCACTGAAAACTTCTCAAAATTGACTCAACCACACTCTCGAAACTCAAAATCTTCCAAATAACATTCTAAAATCCTTCAACGATTAAAATTTGAGAAATTAACTCCTGAAATGTCAAATTCGAATTTGCAACTTCAATGAAACAGTAACCTTTCAATTTTTTTGGAATTTTCTACTGATTTTCAGCTGTTTTTTTTTTTGGATTTTTGAAAAGCAATTTCAGATCTAAAAGAAGAAATTGAGATCTGAAATCTTAGTTTTAGATCCGGAATTATGTAGATGATATTCTAGGGTTCCAAAAAACTTTTGAAACAAGGCCAATGTGATCCTATTTATAGGCACACAAAGCATGATTAAAGGCTTTCTAGAACCTTCTATTTTTTCCCTCAAAACTAATACTTTGCCCTCTCTCCAAATAAAACTAAAATCCCCTCACATGTGACCTCTCCTGTTCTGAAATTATTTTATTTGTTATTCTCCAAAGTATCCCCTGAAGTTCTTTAAAATTACTACCCATACCCCTCCTTATCAGTTAAATCCCTAATTCTATCCTAGTCATTATTATAATGTTCAGCTATATCCAAACGACTAATTAAAAAATGATTAACAATTACTCTACGATTAAACTAAACAAAATTCCACAAAATACTATTTAGATCATACTAATGACTCACAAAAATCAATTAAATTTAAAACTGAAAATCATGCTTAGTGACACTTAGAATTTACAGAATCTATATCAGAACCAATTTTCAAAGTATTCAAACAAAATCCAACTAAAAATGAAGATTAATCTTACAATCAACAAATCCTAACAAAATTCATACATGCAGGCAATGAAAGTAATAAAAATAAGAAAAGAAAGAAAGAAAGACTTACAGGAAAACCAAGAACTCCGGCCAGCCTTTGGAAACCCAATCGTCCAAAATTCCGACTCGTAACATACCTAACCAGGTGTTTTCATAAGAGAACACCTGATTAGGGACGTTATGATCCGAAATTGTGGGGATTTAAAAAATTTAGGTTTTGGCCGGAAATTTTCAATCCGACATTCGAACGGTTCTGGGGAGATTCGAGACAAAAGAGCATGGGGGTTGGGTAAAGGAGGCTAATGCGAACCTAGGGTGTTATTTTGGTGATGTTTGGCATGATTTGGATTTTGGCCGGAAAGATTGAAATTAAAATTTGAGCCATTCTGGCCCTATTTAAGCCAAGAAACTATGAAATTCCTATATAGGAGGGAAAGAGGATGCTATGGTGCTAATTTGAGTAGGTTTGGGTGAAGTTACGTTCGCCGCCAGTAGGGTTCCGGCGACAGAACATGTATTATTTGAGGAGATGGGTTAGGATTCGAAGAAAAATAGTTACAGCGGTGGAAAGAGGAAAGGGAAAGGGTGTTGTGGTGTGATTTTGGTGGGGTTTGGCGTTAAAGGCGTTTTCCGCCGGCGAGGGTTCCGGCGAGGAGGCGGAGAAGGCAGAGGGGTAGACGGTGAGGGTGACCAAATGAATTTAGGATTAATGATATTTTCACAAATACATATTAAATTGTATCATTTAACCACAGTCGTCGGATCAAACGATTTTGAAGGCTCAGATCAGCTTGACACCAAACGGTGTCGTTTTGCTTATTGAGAGATCAGGCCGGGTAAAATTGGCTTGGGCTGGGCGGGTGAACCGTTTGGGCTTAAGGTTTTTTGGCTTAATTTTGGCCCAAAATCTAAGCTGTCCATTTCCTCTTTATTTTCCTCTTTGTTTTCTTTTATTTCTTTTGCTTTTTGTATTTTAATTTATTGTTATTTTCCATTTTATCAATTTGTATTGTATTTTCTAAATTTTATAAAGATGTAAAAATAGAAATAAAACTTTTAAACTAAACTAATTAATAGCCTAAAATTATTTTTAGAACTATTTTGTAACAATTTCCAATTAAAACAATAAAATGCTAAAGTGAACTATTTTTTTGTGATTTTCTTTAAATTTGTTCTAAAAAATGCGAAATTAAATCCCTAAATGCAAATGCATATTTTTTTTGGGTTTCATATGAATTTTCATGCAATTAATTAACACAAAAATGCAACAAATTTTATTAAAAAAAATTATAAAATTATTTTAACACAAAAATGCAACAAATTTCATTAAAAAAAATTATAAAATTATTTTATTTGAAACTTTTGGAATAATTTGCTTAGGGCAAAAATCACGTGCTCACAACAGTTATTCTAAGCTCAAATTCTTGAACCCAGAACCAGAATTTCTGGGTTCTTGTTCCCAGCAGAGTCGTCACAGCTGTCACACCTCCTTTTTACCACCCGAGGGTGGAGTATAAGGGATTTTTTCCAATTAAAGTGACATGAAATGCAATGGGATTATTTTATTTAATTTTTTCAGAGTTCCCACTTGGAATAGTTTGTTTGGTGTCCCACGTCACCGGTTTATTTTAAAATCCCAAATCGAGAAAATTTCGACTTTATTTAAAAGTCTGCGAACCAGAAATTCTAGATAAGTAATTCTTTTAATCCGGGAGAAGGTGTTAGGCACTTCCAGATTCCTTGGTTCTAGCACGGTCGCTTAAACTATTAATAATTGGACTATTATTTGATTAATTACACATTTGAAAACCTATGTGCATTTTTCACATTATAACTACTTTTACTTATTTTTAAACCACATTTTAGGATTTATAGAATTATTTCTTGAACAAGTTACAATTATCGAACACTTGTCGTTTTGGGACATACCGCAAACCACGCTATATGAAATGCACCCGTGATTCGCGATATGTTTATTTTATTAAGGTTCAAAGGTGTTATGATCGAGTTACATGAAATGCACCCTCGAATTTGGGAATTAGATATCATGACTATACCATGAGAATCGTAGTCATAGTCACGATAGTTCATTATAAACACGCCTAAAGCAAACTACGAGTGTTTAAAAAGGTATTTTTCTATACTAAGTTAATATTAATGTGAGGGCCATAGGTTATAGATTTTATATGCGTATGGCACGCCTCAATTTATTTCAAAAGATTATACTCAACTAAAGCGAATTACGAATGTTCATATTTATGACTTTTTAAGTCTTAGATCACGTGTTGAAGTTGAGAGCAACGGAGCCATGTATGCCATCTCAACATTCATCAATTACTAGCCCAAACTCATACCCAGTTGAACCAACCATTACGTCCTAATATTCCATGAAAGCCGAAGTCCATTAGCACATAAAGGAAATCCAAATTTTTGAAGTACTACAACCACAAATCTTATTTCTACTTCCTAACTTTTAATAGCCAATGACAGTGATACAGAGAGAAAATTTACATACTTCCTCATCACATATCTACTTTGTCCCTAACCACATCTTTAATTCTCAAATTTATGTCCAAAATACTCAAAGGAACTTATATTAGTTACAGACCAAAGATTTCATCAATATCCTTATTTCAACACTATTTGAGCATAAATTAAAGAAGAACTGATCTAGTTACATGCCTGTTCAAAATTTTTAAAAAGAAAATCAGTAATGGCCAAATTAAGTTTAGGTTCCTAAAACAAGCTCATTAAAAGCTTGTCTCCTAATGAAAATAATGCGCTTTTTGAACTTATGAACTTGCTCGATTGAAACAGTTCCAACCTTCAGTTGCAATTAAACTGATCAATACCTAATTTATAGCTAAAACAAATTACAACTTAGATATTCAAAGTAACATGGACGTAGCTATTGTCGCGCCCCCTTTTTCTCGCGAAATCGGGTTCATAACATTTGGGAGGACAACTCATTCCTTTTGGGAATTGGGTTTGATTTGAAGAGTCGCCACCTAATGATTATGGTGTATTAGGACACCAAGAGGATTTGATTTGAGTAACCAGAGATTGGGTAAGGGCTTGAAATTATCTAAGGGGAAGGTGTTAGACACCCCTCAGAATCTGCTAATGTGGTTCCCTGCCAGATTATTGTCGTGAATTTAGGTGCAAGTATACATGTATGCAAATAAAGCTCCAAATAAGAGGGGATTTTCACATAATGGTTTACAAATAAACAAAGTTGGAAAGAACTAAAAGAAAGCAGATTTTCTTAAAAGAAAGGGTTTAAATTTTTTTTAAAAGAAACAAAGAAATAAGGGAAAGGAGGTCCCAGATTTATTAACAATATGAATCACCCCACACAATGCTCGGTAATCACTCCTCAATGAGGGGCAACACGTAACATTATCCCGTGGTCATCATGTCCATGTCTATCCTTCTCACCCCGTTAAGGTATTAATGCGCGGAATGGTCTCGATTACTTATTGCATGCTATTACCCGTCTCAATCCTATCAGTCCCGGAGGTATTTAGGACTACTAATCCTAAAGGGGACGGATGTTAGGCTCATTTGTAGTTTCAAAAGGTAAAAAGCTCTAAGGCGACATACAAAACGCGTATTGCAAGTTGGGGAAAGCACATAACAAACAGAGGCTCAGATATACCCCTTTTAAACAAAGAAGCACATAATTAGCATGACTTTCACATACTGTTTAGGTCTGATTAAATACTAAACATGGAAGAGGTTATAGGTTAAGGCAGGCTGATTTAGTACATAATTCAGATAGAAAGCCCGACTCAGGCTTTCCTGCTAGTTGAAGTTATTAACAGAAATGGATTCAGTTTAATTATTACACTATGGCTTGCCTAAGCGTTGGACAAGGATCCTATAGGCATGGTATCTACTGGATGCAGAAAGCAATGAAATAGTAAAGTATAAAATAGACTGAATACATATTGTTTAAATTTGCTACGTGAGGGTAGTCAAATTATTTAAATAAAGGCAAGTTTTGACAAATTGGTTACAAATTCTGCAACTAACGGTACCCGTTATTACTGATTTTAGCTCTATACGTGAATGAAGCGGCTCAGATTCGATTAGGAGTTCCTATAGGCATGCTTTCTATGCGTTATTAATTTTTGAACCTTGTAGACATGGTATAAAAATACAGAAGACTCATTTTAAACCTATGAACATGATATCTAGATGCAGAATTTATTTAGAACCTATGAACATGATATCTAGATGCATAATTTGTTTAGGACCTACGAACATGATATCTAGATGCTGAATTTGTTTAAGATCTATGAACATGATATCTAGATGCTGAATTTGTGTAAGACCTACGTGCACGGTATCCGGGTGTAATTGAATGCGCAGAGTTGAACAGTCCTATAGGCATAACTTCTACATGCATGTGAATATGTAGAATTCAAAATGACCTATAGGCATGATTTCTATATGCATTTGAATATGCAGAATTCAAAATACCTATAGACATGATTTCTATATGAGAATGGGATATGCAAAATTCAAAAAATACCTATATCCATGGTATCTATATGAGGATTGGATATGCAGAATTCAAAAAAAATACCTATAGCCATAATTCAAAAATACATATAGCCATGGTATCTACCCTTTGCATACATAGTTACCCGCCCCTTTTCACTAACCATCCCTAAGTGTTTATTACAAATTATTACAACCCGGAATAAAGTAAGAATACATCAAAAAATATAAATAAAAGTACAACTGGAGGAAGCCTGATTCTGACTTCCTCACTGAGTTATAAGGTAAACCAACTCCAAGAGATCATGATCCAAAGCCTTTCTCCCATTTGAGTGCGTCAAAGTTCCCTAAGAGCCTCAATGGCACTCCGGGCAATGCTTGCACCCAAATGTATTACCAGAAAGGGGATAAGTGCAGTGTGGAAGGGCCAGCCCTCAAGTGTCCAAGTTCAGAGGGAGCTCAAAGGTTCCCAAGGCAGGGCTCACAAAAGAGGGGCAGAACTTAAAGAATAAGAAAGTGTGTAAGTGTAGAACAAAATGCTAAAAGGGGGGAAAAGAGAGGGAAACGGCTACAAATAAGTACACATAAGGGGTTCAGGGGAATAGGGAGATTGTAAAGAGCCTATTGTTTAGGCAAGGGCGGGCTTCAAGCATGCTCGGCAATGGAGGATGCTAGCATACTCTCAAGCCTGCCAGAACGCATTATTTAGAGGCTAGGATCCCAAGGGATCAAGTTTGATTCATGGACAATAATTTGCAGTATTGCCATGCCCAAAACCATATCATGAACACATAGGAGTAGAGCTTTGGGATTCATAATAGAATAGGCAAAAAGAAATCAATATGCTAGAGTAAGTGTTGAACTATACAGAAGTAGTAAGCAGACAGATATACAAAAGCAGTAAATAAACACATTGTTGTGGTACTAAAAAAACCTTAAATCAGGACATACCAGTTTCAAAAAGCAAATAGAGAGAAAGCAGGCAACAGGACTTGTAAACATGCCACAGTGTAAGTAAAAAGAGCGAATATTTATGAGTGTAAGTGTAAGTTCGGAAAGACTACGAGTGATGGTTGTCTTTGTGTCAATGAAAGAGTCGATATTTATAGTGTAAACAACAGGTAGAAATAAGGTAAGAAAAAATAATTACGGAACTGGGTATCAATTAAAACAATCAGTATAAGACTTCCTTTAATTAAGAAATTCAGACTTAAACGGTAAAAATTATTTAAGGAAAGAAATCAAACAAGCATCTTGTGCAAAGTAAGCAATTAGGGATAAATACTTAGGAGTTTATTTAGGGGTCGAGTTTTGAAATACACGGTTAAAACAAAATAAGGTAAGAATCAATTAGTACACAGTAAATCAAGGAGTCAGAGGTTTGTAATTATTGGTCCATGAATAAAACAAGTCATAAAGGCTAGGGAAAGTTTTCGACTCAAACCAACTAACATGAAAATTAGCAAACAAGGAAAGAAATCAACCAGACCTACACAAAGGGAGTCTGAAATTAATCAAAATTTGAAAGCCATTTTAGAGGGTAGTTTAGCACATAAAAAGAGCACACAAGTATGCTAGGCTGAATTTAGGGCAAAGGAAAACGTCATACAATTACAAAATCAGTAAGTAGTAGACTATGGTAGTCACATAGGTCAGCAATGTAGAAGAGAGATAGTATCAAATGGCAGACAAAGGGTCCAATAGAAAGACCTTAGAAGAGTTTAGCAGGGAATCAGAACCATGTAAAGAAACAATGGTCGAAACAAAGATTTTGAAGCCTAATCGAGTAGATTTCAGAAACTCGAAATAGGTTCAAAGAGGTTAGGATTTTAAAATCAAACAAGTTCAAAGATGAAGAACAAAAAAATCACATAGCCAACGGTCTCAAAACTCGAATGAATCCCCAAATTTAGGGTTCTTACCATTAATCGAGTGCAGAGATGCAAGAAAAAGTAATCAAGGAAAAAGATACTAACGAAACAAGTTTAGAGGTCTTAGAAAGGAACTGGGACCTTTAACATGCTCTTTCAGTTACATAACTCATGAGAAACATAGTAAAAGAAGAACATGCGAAACACAGTAGAAGAACTCATAAGAACATAGTAGAAGAAACATATAGGAAACACAGCAGAAGAACTAGTAAGAACACAGTAGAGGAAACATATAAAGAAATACAGTAGAAGAACTAGTAAAAACACAATAGAGGAAACATACAAGAAACTTAACGAAAATCAGAGAAACATCTTAACAAAACCCTAAATCGGAAGGAAATCTAGAGAAACCATTTGAAAGCATAGTTTTTGAAGGAAATCTAGAGAAACCATTTAAAAGCTCAGGGAAAACACGGATCTAGAACGAATCTAAAGAAATTAGAAGAATCTCAAAAGCCAGGGTTTCAGAGGAACCCAAATGGCGAGAAAGGATTAGAAAGTCATTTATCTGAGTAGGAAAAATCGAGATTAGGCTCAAACAACCATGGCTTAGCGGATTAAGGCCGGAGACGACCATAGAACTCAAATCAAACGAAGCCTGGACCAAGATTCTTCGTGGTCAGGCCTTGAAAGTAAGTAAATAAGCGGGTAGGAGCCATAGAAGGCTGATAAGTGGTGAGACCACCATGGATTCAGGCAAGGAGGTGGCCGGAGAAGGCGAGTAAAGCTCATCTGAGCGGAAGGGAAGGGGGAAGGTTCTAGAGATAACCAGAGATAGAGAGATAGAGATGAGAGTCGGTTGAGTAAGGAATGAGAGGGTTTGGGGGGTTCGTTTGGGCTTAATTAGGTAAGAACGAATCTGGGCCGTCGATCAAAATTGATCAACGGCCAATATTTAATTAGATTGGGTCAGGTAGATTTCGGAATTAGGCTTGGGTCTCTGGGCTAGTGTAGTTAGGTGATTTGGGCTAGATTAATTGGGTTGGGGTCTGTTTGATTTAGGCTAAATTTTAAAGGCAAATTTGGCTATAAGTTAAATAGCCTTTTTTTCCCATTTAATTTATAGAAAATAGTAAATAAATTTATGAAAATAAATTGAAAGCACTAAAATGATTTATAATATAGAATTAACAATTTAAAAATATAAGATCCTATTTTATAAATATGAGACAAATTTAAACCTAAAAATGGCTAATATTGTAATTATGCAACTTTATCCTTAAAAATGCTAAATAAATTTTTAAAAATATGTAAAAAATATGTTAACTATATTATAGTATAAATATGATAATCCAATAAATGAATCACCAAAAAGGATAATTTTGGGATAATTATTGGGTTTTCTTGATAAAATAGGGCAATAAATTGATTTAAAAATCTTTGAAAAATTAAGGAAAAATAATGTAACCTTGGGATATACTTATATATGCATATATAGGCTATTTGGAAGGTATTTTGCATGTTAAAAAATATAGGGAAAAATTAGGTATCAATAGCTATAAGCAACATTTGAAACTATAAGATTAATCCCAGAGTTTCGTGCAATTAACGAGTAGTCTCACAGAAGGATTTGGCCCTTAATCATTTAGTTAAGACAAAACTATTACCTCAAATGTCCAATTTCTGAAGCACTGGAGTCCAGAACTCAAACATAGAGTAAAATGCAAACTTAAAAACAGCATATACATGTAACAGACCCTAAAGATTTGAGCAAATATGGAACATAATAATTTCAGAAATTGCCAGATAAGCTAATTCAAGCATCTCAACAATCAAACACGTGACAAATCTACACAGCTTAAAAAATCGGAACAAGCGAAATACAATGAATTTATTTTACCCAATCTAAAGTACACCAACAGAAATCTCTTCTCATAATTATTAACTCAACTCTATCTTAATAACATTAATTCATCAATCATGCTTCAAGATAAACAAACCAACTAACGTTAAACAAATATGCAAGAGAGGACAACTGAAGCATTAGGCAGTGAATGAAAGAACCAATAAAACACAGTTTGCGTAAGCGTTAAACAGAAGGCAAAGAACATGACCAAGCCAGCAGAGAAGAAGAACATACCTTTTATATATGCAAATTTATGGATTACAAAGATGGAAATTCGGCGAGAAAACTCAACCAAGCTAAAATAGTAACAAGGAGCTTGGGGAAGCAGAAATCCGTAGATACAGCAAGCAGTGCAAATTCAACAATCAATCAGCAATTTTTGAGAGTTTAAACACTCTAATTTTCTCTCTGAAAATTTCTGTCCCATTTTCCAAATTTTATCCCGAAATTTCGAAAGAAACCTCCATTATTACGAACTCTCCGTTTGTCTCCTCTCTCTGCCCGTTCTCAATAGAAAATGACCAAATGGGAAAGGGTGATTATCGATTTTCTATTGTGTGTTTGGGGTAATGTTTTAACGGGGAATCTAATTTCTTTGCTTTTGAAGATGAGGGTGAGAGAGATCATTTGGTTTTGACAAAAATCCAGAAAAAAAAGAAGGAGGGGGAGCTGTGCCTTTTACTTTCTTGGGATCTAGGATTTGATGTATTTCATTTGGCTTGTGTAACGATCCGACCGGTCGTTTTGAGTACTAGCGCTCCGTTCAGCAGTCGGAAGCCAGGAACAACTTCATTTCAGACATTATGACTTGTACGCGTGGTCGGAATTGAATTTCGAGAAGTCCAGAGTTGAATTGGGAAGAGAAGTCTCATTTCGGAAGCTTAAAGTTGAAAGAATGAACTAAGATTCGAATTTTGAGTAAACGACCTCGGAATCGAGATCTGAAGGTTCCAGTAGGTTCGTATGATGATTTCGGATTGGGCATATGCCCGGAGTGGGTTTTGGATAACCCTGGAGCGTACTGATGCCTATTGTGGAAGTTAGTATTTTAGAAGAAATTTTATAAATTTGGTTTGAAGTGCATATCGGTGTTATCAACGTCCGTTTGGAATTCCGAGACTGGGAATAGCTCCGTATAGTGATTCTGGAGTTGGGGGCACGATCGGAAGTGAATTCGGAGGTCCGTAGACCATTTTGAAGCCATGGCTAAAGATAGAAAGTTGAAGATTTTTGAAGAGTTAGATCGGAGGGTTGACTTTTTGATATCGGGGTCGGAATCAAATTCCGGAAGTTGGAGTAGGTCCGTAATGTCAAATATGACTTGTGTGCAAAATTTGAAGTCAATCGGACGTGATTTGATAGGTTTAAACATCGGAAGTAGAAGTCAGAAAGTTCAAAGTTCATAAAGTTTGGATTGGAGGTCGATCGATGATTTTATCCTTGTTTGATGTGATTTGAGGCCTGGAGCAGGTCCGTGATGTGTTTTGGGATTGGTTGGTTTGATTGGTTGAAGTCCCGGGGGCCTCGGGTGGGTTCCGGGTGGTTAACGAATCAAAAATTTGATTTTGGAAGAGCTGAGTTTGTTGGTATCTGCTATTTCCGCTTCTGCGGAAATGGGACCGCAGAAGCGGCTCCGTAGAAGCGAAGAATAAACCGCAGAAGCGGACGAGGGCGGGGGCATGAAAGACCGCAGAAGCGGGCCCTTGATCCGCTGATGCGGAACCGCAGAAGCGGTGGGGATGACCGCAGAAGCGGAAAGCCTGGGGTCGTTTGGAGCCGCAGAAGCGGCAAGCGGTCCGCAGAAGCGGGACCGCGGAAGCGGGAAAGGCATCGCAGAAGCGAAAATGCCTGAAGGCAGAGCATTATTTTAAGTCGTGATTGGGCTGATTTCTCTCATATTTTCTTGGCTTGGGGCGATTTTGGGGATGCTTCAAGAAGGGATTTTTGTCATCAAGGATTAAGGTATGCTATCCCTACCTATTATGAGTTAAATACATTGATTATGTATGAGATTAAACATGGAAATTAGTGTAAATATTGGGGTTTGGTTGGAAGCCTAGAAGATTATAACCTCGGATTTTAGCCACGACTTTGAGTATGAAATTAGGAAAAAATTATATATTTAAGTTCCTAAGGTCATGGGTAACCTTTATCTTCAAAAAATTTAGGATTCCGGGCACGTGGGCCAGAGGGCATTTTGGTCAACTTTTTATTCGGGGTTAGGAANGTTAGGAATTGTTGTAAATTGAGTTGTAAGGTATAGTTGAGCATATATTAATGGATTTGTATGATCATTGGCTAGTTTCGGGGAATTGTGCGTAGGTTCAAGCCTTCGGAATGATGTAGAATGTCGGTGGCAGGTCTTCGGAGCGAGGTGAGTCTCCTTTCTAATTCTGTGAGGGGGAAATTACCCCATAGGTGAGTTAAATTGATTATGTGCTCCTAGTTGTGGGGGCTACGTGCGCATGAGGTGACGAGAGTCCGTGCGTAGCTACTATTATGCTATTGTCCGGGTAGTTTAGGACCCAAAAAACATGTTATACTTGAATAAATTATGAACTTATTTGATGACTTGGATTGTTTAAATCACCTTTGATTAGTAAACGAATTTAAAAAGAGATTAAACATTATTTCCTGATTTTGTTAAACGGAGAATTGGCTTATTTGGATAATTATTCCTCGATAAAATTCTAATTGGCTATCTGAGCATGTAT
>MU766061.1:198526-313987 GCA_026770625.1 Nicotiana glauca | reverse complement strand
TCGGGATTAAATCGGTGACTTGAGACACCATCATATTCTCAAGTGGCGACTCTGAAATTTTTAAATAACTAATCCCGTTCCGACCGTCCTTTATTTGGAAAAACTCTTTTTGCGCTTATATATATATCCCTTTCGCCGGGAGTATGTTAAAGCGCCGTGAATAAAAGAGGTGTGACAGGCATTAGAGATTTTTTCGAGATGAGACCATGCCCTCTTTGAGAGGAGGGAGCATGACCGACTTCAGGGCTGAGGAAATATAACAAACGGATAGGATCCTCGAGCGATGAAGATACCAATATTGAGATGGGGCCATCCCGGAGGCGTGAAGAAGACATGGTCACTAAGGTAGGTTTTGTGTTCATCGACTGATACAATTGGCGATACATCCGAAAGGGATAGCACCATGTCAGGTGCCAAAATATGGAGTCTCCCGAGATGGCTGACCCTACTAAATTTTGGGGTTCTAATCTCGACGGGGAAGTACCTTGAGGAGGAAGGAGTGAAGGGCCTTCGCCTCTATTTGCTTCTCACTTTGAAGGTACTTCGAGGGTTTTTTTGGACCAGGGGCCGCCTAAATAGAATAGAGTTTCGAGTGATCGCATCCCCACTTAGCATCGTTCAACTGTGGCCGAAGGGACCAGACCAGTAAATGTGTACTTGACCTTTGAGGAGGTTCAGCGGCTATGTTCTGAGGTAAACTTCGACTAACTTTGTGGCTTTCTCAACTTCATGTTTTTATCTTTTTTACTGAAGTTTTTTTTTCATAGGCCTTCAACAAGCTCAAGTTCGAGTTACTTTGCTGCGACGCCAGGTTGCGGAAAGCCTTGGATGGGGAAAAATCTCTCAGGCTTCTTTGTGATAAGAAGAAAAGAGAGTTGATATACCTTCGATATGAGATGGATCGAAGCCGACACTATGAAGGCCATCTTGAGAGACATGTAATCTTTATTTTGAGGTATAATATTTTGATATCTCAGTTGCAGAGAAAGATGGAGGTGCTAGAATGCCTTTGGGGAAAAGTCGGCCAGGATAACTTTGAATTGAATGAATTGAGGGCATAGATGGATGATCATGTTGCAGCCAAAAGGAATGTTTTGGCAAAGCCTCCTCCATCGAGGTACAACTCTGCAATGCCCGAGAAAGCCGTTTGGTTCAAACGAGCAGTATTGCTCATCTCGAAATTGATCTTTTAAAGATGAAGGCCAAGGTCATGGACGCTCGGGCTAAAGCCGAGCAGGCTCAATCAAAGGACTATACGAACATGGCCATCTATGCAAAAGATTCCGCAAAAGTTCACATGAAGCTGAGGGTGGCTTCTGATCGAGAGAGTAGAAGCAATGAATATGCTCGATGCAAGTCCCAAAGGGAAACCTTTAGAATATCCATGCTAGGGGTTTTGATCTCTTATGGGAGATGGAGCAAGTCAGGGCGGATGAGTATGACGCCGAGTTCCTTGTATCCAATACCAAAGATAACGAGGAAGAAGTTGATGAGAGAGCTGGTCCCAAGGGTGCGATGGAACCATAGTCCCCAAGGGGAAAAAGGGGCTAAGTCCTCGAGAATAGATTAAGCTTTTTCTTTCTGATTCTTTGTATAAGGGTCTCTGTGAGAGCGTTGTAATTTTGACATCGTATCATTTCATTTAAAAAGGAACTTCTTGGTTTCTCCATTTGTACGAGTCTCCTTTTTCTTGTCTATTCTTTACATTTTGACGTTTGACGATAATTGGTCTGATGTGTTGGACTTTGTAATGAAAACCTTGGATTTTGTGCTTGTTATGCAGTAGTTGATAGTTAGCCTCTTAGGGATCTGTCTTCAAGTCGGGTTTCAACTCGAGTACATCGACCCTTGGGTTTTTGAACTATCCCCGAGGATCTTTAGGCTGGCACTTAGGCCCTTACACATTGGCCCATAGGCTTTACTTAGGTCGGCCTTAAGGCTCTTTAGGCTGGCGCTTAGGGTCATAAGCGTTGGGCCTTAATCTTGTTTTAGATCGACCCCGAGGCTCTCTAGACTTGCGCTTTGGCTGTTACCCGTTGAGTCAGTACGACCTCTTATATTGCTATAGTTTTCCCTTGTTAAAGACTTCTTAAAGTTTTTGTTTTAGTTTGACTCTTCAATGGCTCGATAAGAACCTCGATTATGAGTCGATATCTGATGATAGATGAGCACCTCGGGAGGTTCAATTGGAGGCTGATTGTTTTCGAAGCATTTTGGTTGTTTGGACTTTGATATAATTGAAGATCTTTTTGCTTATGTCGATAGTAGTGTGATAAACAGTTTTTTTAAAGTAATTTTGAATTATTTGAAGGCCTATGATTTTATGACGATGGTGGAACGTCTCCAAGTTGCTTTAGTTTTGACGGGGCCTTATGACTGTAGTCATTGTGTTTAGTCGTAGCCATTAAGTCCCGTGGTGAGATTACCTTGGCATCTATATCGAGGGTATGCAATTTTAGGGGTCTTACAAGTTCAAATATATATCCTTGGCCTTAATATCTGGGTTATACCATTTTTAAGGGTCTTACAAATTTGGACATGCCTTGCTTGAGGTCTTACAGGTTCGATGTCGGTTGCCTCATTAAGGGCTTATGAGTTCAATGTTGCCTAGTTGAGGTCTTACACATTCGACGTTTCCTCATTGAGGGCTTATATCTTTGTTTACCGTGAAAATGGCAACGAAAATTAAATTTGTATGGGATTCTAAATATACGTGATCTTTTCCCGAGCTTGTTTGTAAGAGCGGTTAGTGCTAAAACGTGAAGTAAAATGATAAAGATCTAGTTAACCAAAGCAATAATCAAACCAGTAAGGGGATGTTTCCCGGGCCCAAAGCCATCCAGTAGATACGTCGGATTCGAGCCTCAAGCCTATCTCGGGCTTATCGAGGGTAGTCGGGAAGGGTATAACAAGAAAAGATATAAATAATTAACAATCTATACTATCAATCTTGAGCAAAATAACGAAGAACAAATGAGGAAATGATAAAATGCTAAGGCGACCTCGAGGTCGATGAAGACATATTACTTAGCGAAAGAGATAAAGAGAGAGAGATAGATATTATTGCATTTGTGGAGAAGTGGAGCAACATCAATCCCTTACAAGGTAGGGTGAGTACCCCGTATATAGGCGAGGGGACTCTGTGTCGCGCCCCCTTTTTCTGATTAAATCGGGTTTATGACATTTGGAGGGACAACTCGTTCCTTTTGGGAACTGGATTGAATTTGAAGAGTTGCCACCTAATGATTAGGGTGCATTAGTACGCCAATAGAGTTTTATTTGAATAACCAGAGATAGAGTAAGGGCTTGAAATTATTCTAAGTCAAAGGTGTTAGGCACCCCTCAGAAACCACTAGTGTGGTTCCCAGCCAGAATATTATTGTGAATTGATGTGCAATTAACATATAGGCAGATAAGGCTCAAATAAGAAGGATTTCAACACATAATGGTTTGAAAGTAAACAAAGTTTGAAAGAACAATTAGAAAAGCTGATTTTTAAATAAGGAGTTAAAATGCTGCAAGAAAAGAAATGAAGAATAAAGGAAGGGGGTCCTAGGTTTATTAAAAATATGGAATACCCCTCACAATGTCCGGTAATCACTCCTCAATAAGGTGCTACACGTCACATTATCACATCGTCATCATATCCACCCTTCCCACCCTGTTAAGGTATTTAAAGCATGGGTCGATCTCAATTACTTATTGCATGCAATTACCCGTCCCACTCCTATAAGTCTCAGAGGCACTTAGGACTACTAATCCTAAAAGGGAGGGATATTAGGCTTGTTTGATGTTTCAAAGGTAAAAATCTAAGGCGACATACAAAAACACCTATTGCATATTTTTAGGGAAAGCATATAAAAAAAGAAAGGGTCATATATACCTCCTTAAACAAGAAAGCATATAATTAGCATGACCTGCACATACTTTTTAGGTCTGATTAAAAATATAAAAGACGAGGGAGCTTAAATATTGAGGCAGATTGGTTTATTACATAACTCAGATAAGAAGTCCGAATCAGGCCTCCCAGCTGGTTGTAATGATTAATAGAAATAGATTCAGTTCACAATTATTACTCTAAGGCTTGCCTAAGTATTTAAACAAGGTCTTATAGGAATGATATCCACAGATTTTTGAAGGTTATGAGATAGTAAGGCTCTAAATGAATTGTTGGAAGTCCTATATGCATACTTGTTAAACTTGTTAAATGGGGGACTGCAAGTGATAGCATCTACTATTACTGATTCTATATCTAACATTGAATGTTAATGAAAACGAATCAGAATTGCTCGAGGATCCCAATAGGCATGATTTCTATGCATTACTGATTTTTAGACGTGGTATCTGATTGCAAAAACCTTATAGACATGGTGTCTAAGTGTAGAAACTTATATTAGACATTATAGACATGATATCTAAATGCAGAAACTTGTTTTAAACCTTATAGACATGGAAACTAAATGCAGAAACTTATTTTAAACCTTATAGCCATGGTATCTAAATGCAGTTTGAATTATGCTGAATTAAAATATTCCTATAGGTATGGCTTCTAGGTGAAGTTTGAATATGCAGAAGTTAAAACACCCTATAGGCATGGTTTCTAGGTGACATTTTAATACGCAGAAGTTAAAACACCATATAGGCATTGTTTCATGGTGAAGTTTGAATATGCAGAAATTGAAACGCCCTATAGGCATGGTTTCTAGGTGAAGTTTGAATATGCAGAAATCAAAACACCCTATAGGCTTGATTTCTACCCTTGCATGCATAGTTACCCACTTTTTTTCAATTGCCAGCCCCAAATGTTTGTTACAACTTATTACAAACCAGAATAATAAATTACATCAGAAAAGTACAAAGAAAAGAACAACCAGAGGAAGCCTGATTCTTGACTTTCTATATGAGTTGTGATATAGACCAACTCAAAGATCACTGATCCAAAGCCTTTCTCCAATTTGAGTGTGTCAGAGTTCCTTAAGAGCCTCAATGGGACTCCCAGCAGTGATCACACCCAAATTGCATCACCAGAATAGGGACAAGTGCAGTGTGGAAGTGCTAGCCCTCAAATGTCCATGTTTAGAGGGAGCTCATGGGTACTAAGGCAAGGCTCACAAGAGGCGGCGGCAGAACTTATGTCTAAGAGAGAGTGCAAGTGAAGAAACAGATGATGGAGTAAAGCAGAGGGAAAGAGATGTTTGGAAACAACCCCAAATAAGTTGATAATTTCACACAAAAGGGGTTCAGGGGTTGGGAAACAACCTATGTACTTAGGCAATGGTCAGCTTTGGGCATGTACAACAATAGAAGATGCTGGCATGCCTATAAGCCTACCAGAACATACAATACTTGAGAAACAAAGAGGTTAGGATCCCAGGGGATCAAGCTTGAGTTACGGGCAGTAATATTCAATACCGCCATACCTCAAACAAACCATAAGCATCGAACACAGCGGTGGGGAGGGGGGTTTAGGATTCATAATAGATTCAGAAGAGGCAGAAGGAAATTACAGCATGATAAAATAAATACTAGACTAAACACAAGCAGTAGGTAGGTAAAAAGGGAAAAGTATTAAGTAAACATATTGTTATGATGCTGAAATTATAATCAGAACATACCAGTTCAAAGAAGCAAAATACAATAAATGCAAGGTAGTAGGATTGAAATATAGCCTTGGTTTTCAGCTTGCTAAATAGGTCACAGTAGAAGTAGTAAAGCAGGAGAGAATGTTTTCAGTGTAAGTGATTTTAGAACTCACTAATTCAAATAGCAATGGATTTATAGCAATGGATTTATAGTTTGAAAACAGGTTGAAAATAAGGCTATATTTGTGTGTTTGCTAATCAAATAGCAATGGATTTATAGTTTAAAAACAGGTAGAAAATAAGGCAAGAATCATAGTTTAAGAGTAATTATAGAACTATGCACTAATTCAAAATCCAATTATTATCAATGAATTCCTTTAATTAAGGAGTTAAAATTAAACGGTAATGGCCAGAAAACATTTAAGGAATGAAATCAAGTAGAGCATCATGTGCAGAATAGACAATTACGGGTAAGTACATAGAGGATTAATTAAGGGAATAACTAATGAAGAATCTTTGAAATACTCAGGTAACCGAATAAGGTAAGAAACACAATAAATTAGCAGAATATGGAGACAATCAACACATAGTAAATCAAGGAGTCAGGGATTCGAAATTACTGATTTCGATAGAATAACTTGGGGCGCCATGATAAATAAATAAACCAAGTTAAAGACAAGAGAATCTAAAGTCTAAAGGGAAGTTTTCAAATCAATCCCAGAAATAGGGAAATCAGTAAAACAAGGAAAGAATCCATTACTTAACACACGAGTGCAATCAGAATTACACGAGGAGTGATTTGAAATCAGTCCACAATTGAAGGTCATTTTAGCATATAAAAAGGTGCATAAACAGTAAGGATGCGAGGCGGAACTTATGATAAAAAGAATAATGATAAAGTCAGTAGATAGTGAACTATTGAAACATGACAGTCACATAGGTCAATTTCACCGACTTAGTAATAGAGAAAGGAGAGTGTGCCAGAAGTATGCAAAAGTTCAAGTAAAAAGACCTTTCTGAAAAATATAGATCAATGATTGCAGGAAACCAAATCGGATAGAGAAACAGAAGTCGAAACAAAAGGGACTTTGAATCCAATCGAGCAACTTCAAACAGATGAAGCGGTTTTCAGCAGCTCGAATAGGTCTAAAGAAATTAGGGTTTTGCAACAAATCAAAATCAGAGATGATGAACAAGTAAATCACACAGCAAATATTCTCAGAACTCGAATGAACCCAAAGTTTTATTATTTTTTAGCACCGATCGAGTTTAGATATGAAACACAAATAAATCAGACAAGTACTTACAAAATAGATTCAAAAAGGTCAAGGACCTTAACATGCAAAGTCAAGTAGAAGAACGACATAAGATAACACAGTAGAACATGTAAAAAAAAATGGAGAAACCTTCGAAATAACTTCACAAAACCCTAAATCGGAAAAGGTAAAGGTTTTTTGAAGGTAGAGTTTTGAAAGAAATATTGAGAAAACGTTTAGAAGTTTAGAGTAAACACAGATCTAAAATAAATTCTAAAAGAAATCGGAAGAATGTCAAAGGTTAGGGTTTCAGATAAACCCAGATGGTGATAAAGGCTTGTTAAAATGCATCGATCTAAGCAAGAGAAGTCAAGAATCAGGCTTGAATAGCCATGGCTGGCCGGAGCAAAGTCAATGTTGACCAGAGACAGCCATAGAACTGAAATCAATCAAGGTCTGGACCAGACATGTCCAGGATCTCGCCTTGAAACCATGACAATCAGGCATGTATAAGCAATAAGAAATAGATACATGCCTCTAATGTCTTTGGAAGCCATTGATTTAGGAGATTTTGGGTTGGTAGTTGAGGGAGACGACTAGTGTTTGAGAGGGGGTTGAGAGAGAATTGAGAGAGAAAGGAATTCAGAGGTGGCTGGTGGTGTGAAACGGGGTTAGGGTTAGGGGTCGTTTGAATTATAAAAGGAAAGGGGTTTTGGTGGTCATTGATCATTTTGATCAACGGCCTGGATTGATAGATAGGTGGGGCGGTTTAACAGGGTTGTGTTTGGGTCGGTTTAAATAGGGATTGGGTCAGGGTAATTGGATTTAAGATTGGGGTTCAATTCAGGCAATTGAAACATATTAGGGCTATATTTTAAATAGCCACTTTTCCGTTATTTATTTACAAAAAAATAGTAAAGTAATTTCTAGAAATAAATTAAAGTTAAAAATAGTATTAATAATATATAATTATCAAAACAAAATATTGGACCTAATTTTTATAGACATAAACGTAATTAAATCTAAAAGAGACTAATATTACAATTATATGCAATTTAGCCTTAAAAATACTAAATAAATTTGTAAAAATATGCAAAAAATTAAGTTAGCTATATTTTAGTATATCCTTATCCTTCTCCTTCCCTTTTTTCGGAAGAAAGGTGGGATCCGGACAAAATCGATGAAATGGAAGAAATCCGAGTGAATGGAAAGGACAAAATAAAGGATAAATTCCACTCTCGCCTTACAGAGACAGGCTATAATTGTAATTGTGAATTAAAAAAAATGAGGAATTGGATTCACAAAGTTGAAAAGAGTAAGAGAGTCCAATAAATGAATCACCAAAATGGTAATTTTGGGAATAATTACTTGGTTTTTTTTGTTGATAAGATAGGGCAATAAATTAATTTTCAAAATCTTTAAAAATTAAGGCAAGATAATAAAACATTTGTCTTATATATGCATACATATGCTATTCGCAAAAGTATATTTTATATTAAAAATATTAGGAAAATGTTGGGTATCAATAGCTGCCCCTTTTTACCGGGAAGGATGAAAGAGATGTCAGTTAAAGATATGATGGCCAATTTTGACCTGGCGAAATGGTTTGAAGAGGTTTGGTCATTCTCTAGCGTCTAAGATACCAACATATCCCTGGTTTTACAGGAATCAGGCCATATGTAGTTCAGGATTCATCGGCTGAGTATGCTGATAGAGACTTTTCAAGAACGAACGCAATATTCAAGAGGGGGTGAATGGTTAAAGTATAATAGGGATGTGGGAACTGGAGTGGGATCGCTCCTGCTGAGATGGTCATTGCTCGCCAGTTCACCTCGAAATAAGCAATACATGCATATATTGTGCGTAAATTTAAACATGATGCACATTCCTGTCGGACCATGAATGTTGTATTTGGACAATTAGAATGACGTCCTTAGACCCTGATGTCCTGGGCCATGATGCGTATAATAAAGGATTCACAGGCCATGAAATGATGCTCTCGAACTATGGGAATGATGCCTCCGAACCATGACGCCTTTAAATAATGATATGCAAATGATTAACAGGGATCCTCAGGCCATGGCATGGTGTTCGTGGGCTATGTAATTGGTGCCTCTGAACTATGACGACTTTGAATAGTTTGGTGATCTTCCAGCCCATGAGATGCAGTAGGTGGCGATCTTTCAGCACACAAATGTAAATAAGGTGGCGATCTTTCAGCCATGCAAATGTAAATGTGTCATGCCCCAACCTCGGGAGGCGCAACCGGCACTCGATCGAGTGAACCCAACCGAGCAAGCCTTATCACGCACTTCCTACCCCACTCTTCATGAATAAGACAACCGTTCTTCCTTTTTATTTAAGCAGAGAAACGGTGATACATTCAACCATTTGAGTTCATTTTATAATATAGTCTTAAACCATAGTTAAAGTTAATTTCCGAAACTGGACACACTAACTGACTTTGCAGAAGAAATACGGTCCGCATTTGCGTTCTACGGTCGCAAAGTGCACCATATAAATGACCTTCACAAAATCCCAAGAAAATTATGCGACGACTATGCGATCCGCATTTTGATTATGCGATCGAATAATTGGCCGCATAGTTGACTTTAATTTTGGCTAACATACTAACTCACTTTGCGGCAGAAATGCGGTCTGCATACTTGGTTTGCGACCGCGTTCTAGACCGCATAATTGTACTTCTCTGGAAAACTTTGATTTTTGATTTTTAAATGCAAAGATCAGTATAAAAAGGGTTCGAACCGCGGCGAGCTTACACATTCCTAACACATATCCATAATTTGGCACTATGAGCTTTTATGTTTTGAGTACAAGTTTACACGGGGCCATACATCCTCCCCCACATAAGATCATTCGTCCTCGAATGAGGATGAAGGGTCAATTATTAGAAATTTTTCTGCCTTTTACAACCTAAAAGTTGTTAATAGTCTCCAAATTTGTCTAACTCCCTAAATTTCCAAAAATTTTGCTAGAGTTTCCTTTGTATTTAGTCCTATCCACCTGTCAGAGATGTCACACACCAACTTCGGGAGGCGCGACCGATGCTCAATCGAGTGAACCACATTCTACATTGTTAGTTCATTTTAAACCTCAACATTTAAACCGTAGACTATGCGGTCCAGATTCCTTAAATGCGTCGCATCTCGACCGCATAATTGCGCTTTTCTGGAAAACATTATTTTCTAACTTTTTAATGCAGTGATCAACTCAAGGGGTCCGAACAGCGGACATCTGACCCTAACTTGGCGCTACTAGATTCGGGTTTTGAGTGGAAATTTTCATGGGGCCTCACAAAAGAGCCCCTTAATCACATCATAATAGCATATACATATTTATTAACATAACATGACTTGTATTGTACAATACCAACCATGGCCGCATAGGCAACATATATAACAAAAATAGGACAGTTTTTCATTGATTAAATCACAAGATAAGAGTTTGTAGGAATCAAATGCATAAAAGTTATTACATGACTATTCAAAAAAATGAGGGTACTTCTTTTTCCTTTCATCCTCGGCTTCCCAAGTGGCTTTCTCAACTTGCTGATTTCGCCATAATACTTTCACGGATGTTGTGACCACGTGATTTTTGATACGCTTAAACTACTCTTACAAAATTCATTAGAATTAGGATTTTCCTTTATTATTTGAATCTTTAGGAATTAATTGCATGATTCTGTGTCTTGTTTGCATTTTGTGTGTGCATTTTACTTGAATATAATTCTAAAAATACAAAATAGCATGCATTTTAATATTACAAAAATAAGAAAAATAACAAAAATGGTTCTTGGCTTTTTCACTTTCAATTTTTAGAATTTGTCTTATGTTTTCCTTTAAATTAGAAATTAGTTAATTTTGGAATTTTAATTAGTATAATTTTAGAGTCAATTTAAAATTTTATTTTTTTTCAAAATTAGAAAATAATTAAAAAAAGTAAGTAAAAGAAAAGAAAACAAAATAAAAGAATTAAAAGAAAATCCTAGTAATAATAAACACCCAATTTTGGGTCAGCCCAAACAAATCCACCCCCCAAATCTACAAAACCCGTCTGATGGTCTAGCCCAAATACCCGGTACCGGTCCAGCCCCCTTTGTAACAAAACGACGCCGTTTTAGCGTCAAATAATCTTGATCGTCCATTTCTCTTCATCCAACGGTCCTCATTCATTCAAGGCTTTTCATTAAATATGTCTGAAAACTCTTCATTAACCCTAAACATTTTTCACCTTCCTCGTACTCCCTGTAACGCCGGCATACAACCACCGTGCCTCCGCCGTGTTCCGCGGAAATCGCCTCACGGCGGCGGCCGGCCTCCGTTCGCGTCCAAATTAATACCCTTGAATCTTCTCCCCCTCCTCTTTCCATATCTAGCCTTAGCTTCGCTCAAATCCTCACCAAAATCCTCGAATTTCAAATCAAAATTAGGCCAAAATGCAAAGTCGTCCAAACCCCACCAAATTTACACCCTATACTCCCTAACCTTCCTTATCCCCAATCCCTAACTAAAACGCTTCAAGCATCACTAATTCTCGTCAAATTTCAGATCAAAAGGAACCCCAAAACCCTAATTTTTCAAGACTTTTATGATTCGTCGGATTTTGGACTGTAATAGTCCTTAATCTTGTGTTTCTCATGGAAACACACGATTAAGGACAAATTTCAGTCCAGATTTTGCAAGGGTCATTCAAAACCAATAAGTTTTCTAAATTCTTTGATTTTTTTAGTTTAATTCTATTTAGTCATAATTTGATTTTTCTTATTTTTGGTTTCTGTTGGATTAATTTTGATTTTTCTAAGTGTTTGATTTTCTTCTAATTGTCATAATTTGTCCGTTTTGTGAATCTAATTGTGATCTAAAAGGGTAAGGTCAATCATGTTCTAAGTTTTAGTTCGAATTTCCATAGTTGTTTTCTTAATTTTTCTGATTTCTTTTAGCATAATTAGTAATTGTTTCCTTTAGCTTAATTCTGACTCTGTTAGTTGTTGATTGATTTAATGAGCTCTTTAAATTTAGTAAGTTTGTTTCAGCATGATTAGTTGATCTCGTTTGATCTTCTATAATTCTTTTATTCCAGTTTAATTTTGATTAATTAGTATTGATTATTTCAATTGTTAGGTTAGGATGATTGGATATAGCTGAATAACAGTTTAATTAACTGTAGTTGAATCTTAACTAAGGTAAAGGGGTTTGGTTGGGTTAGTAATTTCAGGGTTAGTTTGGGCCTCTAAAATGGGTTAGTTTGTTAAGGCTCAGTAATTTCATAAATAAAAGTGAGGGTATTATAGGTATTCCATAGGTAGAAAACAACGCTAGAATATCGTAGGTCCTTCTAGAAGTGGGCCTTAGTGTAAGTTTCTGCATTCTTAATCCAGTAACTTGGGCAACAAGCCACAAAATTAGGGATTATAACTGAATTCTGAAATAAAAGGGGGGGGGGGGGATGAGTGAAAACCTCTACAACCTTCCTGCCCCTTCCTTGCCTATAAAAAGAAGGCCTAATGCCTTCATTTACAAGTTTTTAGACCTCTGAAAATTCCCCAAAACTTCCCAACATTTAATTTTTCTCCCAAATCCCTTTGTGAAGTTCTGAATTGCAAATTTGAACTTCAAAATCTAAGGAAGTTCAAAATCTGCATTCTTATAGTTCAAATGTTCTTCTAGATCTTAATTCCTATCAAAAAATCCAAAAACATACAAAAACCTAGTTGAACATTCCAAAAAGATATTGTTACATTAAGATTTCGTGTTTGATTGTAAGTTAGTTTTAATCCGAGTTTCCTAGTGTTTCTGATTCAATTTCAATTCATTTTGGGTTTTGTTCAAGCTGTTTTGGGTTGTTTCCATTTGCTGAAGTTCAGAAATCATCTTCTGAGTTTAATTTCAAATCATTTCGGTTTATTCAAGTATGTTTGGTGGATTATTGGAGCTATGTTTTCACATTTCGATTCCGGACTGACTCTAGTGCTGTTTGCTAACTGTATATGAGCTGCTGCTTTGCTATTTACTTCTGATTCTCCTTCATCTTATTGTACTTTGATTCCAGATACACATTCTGAGCTCATGTCAATGTACATCACGAGCTGAAAATGAAATGAAGTTAACATTTGAGTTTTGTTGTAGATCATGATTGTTTACTGCTTATCGTATGCTCTCATGGTTAGCTGGACTGTAACATGACTCTATAAATTATATTTGACATTTAGATTGATTATTATTAGTTTACGAATGTATTTGTATAATAACTGTGATTTGCATAATTAGTTGATAATAAAATATCATTAGTTAGTTTCTTAAAAATCAGGAAGTAATTAGAGTTTGCAGCTGGTGATTAGACTTAAATTTTGAAATGAATAGGAAACTGTAAGCTTGGGTCAATGCATGAATTTCAACTTAATATTAGCGTTTCTGGTGCTGGAATAAAAAACAACATTTAGTTTGGCAAGTTTGTTGTTTGAATTTGGTACTTCACTTCAGTTAGTAGTCATGCTAGTTTAATCATAGCTTCTGAAATGATGAAGTAATACGATAGTTTAGGCACAATCTGGACATAGGAATTTGATTTTAATAAATAGCTCTTGTTGATTTGAAATATAATTACATTGTTTCATTATTGTAAAAACGTGGAGTGCAGTATGAATATGGCTCATTGGCTATGAAATTTATTAAGCTCTCTTTGTTTGGGCCAGCCAGAATCACAGTTTAACGGCCCATTGATAATTTAATTGGGCTTCAGCACGTTTAAGGTGCAATCCAGATATAGTTGGGATTTACTTCACATTCAGGCCTGGGCCAAAAGTTCACGGCTCAAAATGCTAGAAGCTAAAAGTCATTAAAATCGTAATGGGAATACGGGCATTAATTTGCAAATATAAATTTAGGTTTTCAAGTTAGGTGGCGGGTTCAAATTAAGAGGGTCCTCCCTTTTGTTTGAATTTGAACTTGAACTCGAGGCCCGAATTTATAAATACAAATTAATTAGGCCCTTTAAAGACAAAAAAATAATAATTAGAAAATCGTAGTTTGCTTTAGGTTGGCCTTTAAATAAAATAATGAGATGAGACTCGCATAATAAAAATGCATAAATTGCGGGGCCCTCATTAAATTCTTAATTAAAAATACTTAGAATTTGAGGCGTGCCGTTTAGCGAATTTCATGGCCTCCCACAAAGATAATGACTCGTTAGTCGCCTTAGGCGCGTTTTAATAATCTTACATTCTTAAATATGGGTATGTATTTCATGCAACCCAAATCCAAATCCCAAAATATGGAATAAAAATGTGTCCAGGATCCGGGTGCATTTCATGTGACGTGATCCAAAAATACGTTTTCAAACGACGTTCACTCTCTTAAATTTTTTTAACTAAAAGCGGTTAAATAATGCTAAAATTGCACTACAGGTTTGAACATGTATAAAAATCAGATTTTAGCCATTTTTAATAATTTAAGCGACCGTGCTAGAACCAAGGGATCTTGGGGTGCCTAACACCTTCCCTCGGGTCAACAAAGTTCCTTATTCAGAATTTCTGGTTCGCAGACTCCAATTTGCAAGCTGAAATTTTCCTCGATTTTGGATTTAAATTAAACCGGTGACTTGGGACACCAAAAGCCTATCCTATCCCAAGTGGTGACTCTAAAAATAACTACATAATTCCATTTCGAATAATGACACTTCAAATGGAAAAACTCCCTTATACATTACCCGTCGGGGTAGGTGTGTAAAAAAGGAGGTGTGACAGATGCAATTTCCTTATTTAGCAATTTCCGAACATGCCTGTCAAGAATGGCAACTGGAACTTATTCATACGACAGTTCTTCATTGACTTCAATAGTCTCAACTAGCACTATAGTGGACAGGTCTCCCACTACCTTCCTCAACATAGACACATGAAAGACCGGGTGTACCAATGACATTTCGGGTGGTAGATTGAGCTTCTATGCCACCTGACCAATCATCTGAATAATTCTCTGTGGCCCGACATACCTCGGACTAAACTTTACCTTTTTCTCCAACCGGATGATACCCTTAATAGGGGAAACCTTCAAAAATACCCAATCATCTTCCTTGAACTCCAAATCTCTACCACGAATATCCGAGTAAGACTTTTGATGACTTTGAGCAGCTTTCAACCTTTCCTTAATAATCTTGACTTTTTCCATGTCCTGACGCACGAGGTCCGACCCTATATGGGAGACATGCGTCTCCTACTATACAATGCCTCAAATGGTTCCATCTAGATGCTAGCATGGAAAGTGTTTTTGTAGGCAAATTCTATGAGCGGCAAATGGTCATTCCATCTACCTTTGAAATCAAGAGTACAAGCACACAACATATCCTCAGGCATATGAATAGTCTGCTCTACTTACCCATTAGTTTGAGGGTGAAAAGTTGTGCTAAGATTTACCTGCGTACCCAAACCTTTCTGAATCATCATCCAAAAGTTGGCTCTGAACTGAGCCCCTCGATCTGAGATGATTGAGACTGGTGTGCCATGTAACCTGACTATTTCTTTGATATATAACTAAGCATACTATTCCGCTATGTCGGTAGCTTTAACTGGCAAGAAGTGCGCTGATTTTGTGAGTCAACCTTGTGCAGAGTGCACGGCAACCCTACCATAAAATCCATGTTAATCATTTTCCATTTCCACATTGGAATTTCTATGCTTTTAGGAAATCCATCGGGCCTTTGATGTTCGGCCTTCAATTGCTGACAATTTGGACATTTTGCTACAAAGTTTGCCACATCCCTCTTCATGTTGTTCCACCAATAAATCTCCTTGAGATCATGATACATTTTCGTAGAACCTGAGTGCACAGAATATCTGGAAATGGGAGCCTCTACCATGATCCTTTCTCGAAGACCGTCAATATCAGGAATACATAATCCGTCTTGGTGGCATAGGGTAACCTCATTCATGCCTAATTATAAAGTTGTGCTCTTGTGTCTATGAATCCCTTCTCTCAGTTGTGCTAGAAATGGATCACTGAATTGCTTTTCTTTCACCTCTGACACGAGTGATGATTCGGCTCTATTTTGCACAATTACCCCTTCTTCACTAGAACCCGCCAAGCGAACTCGCAAATTAGCCAGCTGATGAACCTCTCTTACCAAATGTCTCTTGTTTGCCTCCACATGAGCTAAGCTCCCTTTAGATTTCCAACTAAGAGCATCCGCAACAACATTAGCCTTTCCCGGGTGATAGAATGTCGATGTCGTAGTGCTTGAGTAACTCTAACAATCTTCTCTGTCTCAAATTCAACTCCTTCTGCTTGAAAATATATTGAAGGCACTTGTGGTCTGTGAATACATCCACATGGACCCCATATATGTAACGCCCCATGAAATCCCTACTTGAAAACCCGGATCCCGTGGTGCCAAGTTAGGAGAATGTGTTAGCAATTCATAAATATACCTCGCCGAGCAAGCTCACCGCAGTGTGGACCTTTTTGGAGTGAATAATTCATTAAAAAGTGAAGAATTAGTTTCCAAAAAAAATGCAAGAAATAGGTCCAGAATGCGGCCACAAATCAGGTATGCGGACCGCATATCTGCCACAGAGTTAGTTAGAATGTTGGTTAAAATTGAAGTCAGCTTTGCGGTCGAAAATGCAGTCGCATAATCAAAATGCGGACCGCATAGTCGTCGCATATTTTCCTTTGAATTTTGTGAGGGTCAGTTCTGCGGTGCACTTTGCGATCGCAGAACGTGAATGTAGACCGCATTCCTGCCGCAGACTTAGTCAGAGTGTCCAAATTTTGGGGAGCATTTTGCGGTCCATTATGCGAACCGCATGTTTACTCTATGATTGCAAATGTGACCGCATATTTGACTCGGGGCTCCAATTTTCTAATTTTTAACCCGACCTACCTATCGATATATCTAGTGTTATATCTCGTTTTAAGCATTCTTCTAAGCATTTCTAGATGGATAGAGCGGGTGTTTAGAGAGGGAAAGTCTCCCCATCAAATTACTCCATAAGATATGGCTTAATCTTTGAAGAAAATCAAGTGAAGACCCATAGACCTTCATCTCAAGATGTAAGACTTCATCACCCCAACTCTTATTTGTTTTATTCTCAGATAAAAGGGGTCACTAGCGAGGTGATTCATGGGTATAACAATGGATTCCTTACATGCATATCAAACATTAGAGTAGTGGGGGTGGTGCATTAAATAGGGGTACAAAATCATATAAATTGCTCTAAAAAGGGGGCCTAAGATCACATTGCACCTCTAGGGTTTGTCAACATGCTTGAACCAAGCTAGAGTCTCGATCTCATCTCTAATTCTCGATTTAATTTGTAATTCTTACTAAATAGATCGAAGTGCTAAGAGTTCCGAAAATTTGTAAAAGAGTAAGGAAAGCTTTATTGAGGTATGTATGGCTAAAACCCCCTTTTTATTAGAAATTGAGCTCCGTTGTCATTTACGAAAGTATGGTAAGAGAGTTGAATTGGTTAGTGTATTGATTGTTATTACGCATTAATTGATTTGAATATATCTATACATATTCGTGAAGGATGTTCCTCAATGTGAATAATGTACCAATCTTGATAATTAGAGAATGATGAAAAGGTACAGTTATGTGTTGAAATACTTGGGCTATAAGCCAACATCGAAACAAAGAATTATTCATGTTAGCTATGTGCTCACTTACCTGTGATTGCAACTTGAATTCTCTTTGATATGGGGTCGTTTGGAATTAAAAAGGAAAGAAGAGATATGGGTCGTTGATAAAAAATGATCCATGGCTCTGATTTTAAAAGTAATCAAATGGAATTGGGTTGCGTAATTGGGTTTGAATTGGGGCGCCAATTAGGGCTGTATTTGAAATGAAATTGAGGCTAAATTTTAAATAGCCAATTTTCACTTTTTATTTTATAAAAAGGTAAAAATGGTTTTTTTTTAAAAATAAATTAAAAATACTGAGTAAACAAATATTACATAAATATTAATTGAAAAATACTGGAACTAATTTTGTAATTATAAAATGCTATTAATCACAAAATAGGCTATAATTGCAATTATATGCAATTTAACTTTAAAAATACCAAATAAATTAGTAAAAATATGCAAAAAAAATACCTTAATTATATTTTTGTGTAAATGTGAGGATAAAATGAGTTATTGACCAAAAAATGATAATTTTGGGAATAATTATTGGATTTTGTTGTATTAAAATAGGCAATATATTGGTTTAAAAATTATTAAAAATTCCAAAACTCTTGGTTGTGCTTATATACGCACAAATATGCTATTTTGGAAGGATTTTGGGTATAAAAATACTTAGAGAAAAATTGGGTATCAACAGCTGCCCCTCTTTACCCGGGAAGGATGAAAGAGTTGTCGGGTAAAGATATGATGGCCAATTTTGACAGGAAGCGGCAATTCGAAAAGGATTTGACCGGCTTCGGGTTTCTAAGCTGCCTACATATCCCTGGTTTTATTGGAATTGGGCCGTATGTAGTTCAGGAATCATTGACGGAACATGCCGATTGAGATTCGAAAGAGACGGACAGAATATTTAGGTGGGAAGAGGTATTTTGAAACTTGATCGACTGCGGGGAATGGAGAGGGATCGCTCCTGCTGAGACAGTCAATGCTAGTCGGTGTACCTACAGGTGAGTAATACGGCCGTATATCGTGCATAAACTTAAACGTGATGCAAGTTCCCGTTGGACCCTCGGACGGTTAGGATAACGTCCTCGGACCATGATGTCCTAGGCCATGAAGTGCAAAATTAAAGGATTCACAGGCTATGAAATAATGTTCTCGGGCTATGATAATGGTGCCTCCGAACCATGATGCCCTTGAATAACGCTGTGCAGGATAAAAAGTTGGTCTTCGGGCCATGGCATGGTGTTCTCGGACTATGAAGATGATACCTCCGAACAATGATGCCCTCGGATAGTTTGGCGATATTTCAGCCCGTGAAATGCAAGATTTGGCGGCATTTTAGCCGATGCAAAAACATAAATGGCGATATTTCAGTCGATAGAAATTTAAATAAAGCAGCGATGTTTAAGTTGATTTAAAAAATGTAAATGGCGATATTTCAGCCGGCAAAAATTTAAATAAAATAGGCGATGTTTTAGTTGATGTAAAAATTAAAATGGCGATATTTCTGCCGACAGAAAACATAGGTATAGATGATGATGGAGATTTAAATATGAACTGGCGATATTTCAGCCGATGTAGAACTTAAATAAAGTTTGGCGATATTTCAGCCGATTGCAAGAGAGATAAAGTGGCGATATTTCAGCCGATCAAAAATAGAGGTGGCGGTATTTCAGCCATGCAGGTGGAGGTGGAGGTAGAGCTTAACCTCGGAAGGCAGAAAGGTAGCCTTATGAAGATAATGCCGGATGGAGACAGTGCTTAGCCTCGAAAGGTAGAAAAGTAGCCTTATGTAATGCAGATAATGTAGATGAAGACAGTGTTTAGTCTCGAAAGGCAGAAAGGTAGCCTTATGCAGATAATGCAGGATGGAGACAGTGCTTAGTCTCGATAGGCAGAAAGGTAGCCTTATGCAATGCAGATAATGCAGATTGAGACAATGCTTATTCTCGGAAGGCAGAAAGGTAGCGTTATGCAGATAATGCAGATGGAGACAGTGCTTAGTATCGAAAGGTAGAAAGGTAGCCTTATACAATGAAAGAAAATGCAGATAGATATAGTGCTTAGTCTCGAAAGGCAGAAAGGTAGCCTTATGCAATGCAAAAGATGCAGATTGGAGACAACGCTTAGTCTCGGAAACCAGAAAGGTAGCCTTATGCAATGAAAACACTGTAGATGGAGACAGTGCGTAGTCTCGAAGGGCAGAAAGGTAGCCTTATAAAATGAAAAAGATGCAGATGGAGACAGCGCTTAGTCTCGGAAGGCAGAAAGGTAGCCTTATGAAATGCAAGAAAATAAAAGGACGGATAGTAGTGAGATTTCTTAGCTGGTAGCTGACTACGATATCGTGACTGCCAGGAAGGTTGTGTGCGGATAACAAATACGAACAAGTGATGATTTTAAGAAGTTGCATTTTTTTAGAAAGTATGCGTACATAAATATTCCTAACAATATTTTAAGTCGAGTGCCTGCATCCAAACAAAAATCGTGAGTTTTGTAAAAAAGGGGAATGGCTAGTTCGTTTTCCCCTAGCTTCCAGCGTTGTGTATCATTGGGGTAGCCTCGCTAAATAGCAGCAATTCGAATAACAATTATGCATGATTTAGTGAATATAACGTAAGTAGGAAATAATTTTCTTTGGACGAACCAACGACTACGTCGTCGTTCAAGACATTGCAACCTCTCTTGCTCTAGAATTTTGAGGGTCCTCCTCAAAATTCTGCCCCAGTTTGCTGGGCTGGCACTTCTGGCGGTTGCGCCTAATGGCTGAAAAATCAACTTCAAAATTTTGAGGTCCCTCCTCAAAATTCTGTCCCAGTTTACTGGGGCGACATTCCTGGCGATGAGTGGCTGAAAACTAACTTCGGAATTTTGAGGGTCCTCCTCAAAATTCTGCCCTAGTTCCAATAGCATGAGGAAATGAAATTTTTATTAAATTATGACTGAACCCATAGGGCTGCCTATGTATCCCCTCTTAAACGGGAATCAGGTTAGGCGTAGTCGAAACATCATAAAGGGAATCATAAGTGGTTACACATAGTATCGTTTCACTACATCTGAATTGATCGGCTTTGGCCAAACATCTCCATCCATCTCTGCAAGAATGATGGCTCCTCCGGTTAGAACCCGGTGAACCATGTACGGACCTTGCCTGTTTTGAGAGAATTTCCCCTTGGCTTCATCTTGATGTGGGAATATTTTCTTCAATACTAGTTGCCCCGGTGTAAACTTTCTTGGTTTAAATCTTTTGTTGAAGGCTCTAGACATTCTATTCTGATACAAATGACCATGGCAAACTACATTCATCATTTTCTCATCTATAAGGGCTAACTGCTCGTAGCGACCTTTTACCCATTCTGCGTCATCCAACTCTACTTCTTCTCAAGGAGTGAATTTCTACCTCGGCAGGGATGACCGCCTCTGTACCATAAACCAGCATGTAGGGAGTTTCCCCAATTGAGGTGCGGATTGTGGTGCGGTATCCCAGTAAGGCGAATGATAATTTCTCATGCCATTGTTTGTGACTTTCGACCATCTTCCTTAGTATCTTCTAGATATTTTTGTTGGCTGCCTCTACAACTCCTTTAATCTGAGGCCTGTAGGCTATAGAATTCTTGTGTTTGATCTTGAATGTCTCACACATTGCTTTCATCAAGTCGCTGTTGAGATTGGAACCATTATCGGTGATGATTGATTCCGGAATTCCAAATCAGCAAACAATACGGTCACGGAGAAAATATGCCACAACATTCTTAGTCACTACCTTGTATGACGCTGCTTCAACCCATTTAGTAAAATAATCAACTGCCACCAGGATAAACCTATGCCCATTTGATGCGGCAGGCTCGATAGGTTCAATAACATCCATTCCCCAGGCGGCGAATGGCCATGGTGAGCTTGTTGCAGTAAGCTCGTTAGGAGGCACCTTTATCATGTATGCACATATCTGGTAGCAGTGGCACTTGCGGACATGCTGGATGTAGTCTGTTTCCATAGTCCTCCAAAAATACCCTGCTCAGAGTATCTTCTTTGCTACGACAAAACCATTCATGTGCGGCCCACAGGTCATTGCGTGCACTTCGTCCAATAGTCTGGATGCTTCTTTTGCTTTGACACACCTTAGTAAACCCAAGTCGGGAGTCCTCCTATATAGGATTCCCCCACTGTGAAAGAAGTTGTTGGATAACCTCCAAAGTGCGTGCTTCTGAGTAGCGTTGGTATATTCTTGGTATTCTCCTGTTATCAAGTACTCTTTGATGTCATGGAACCACGGTTTTCCATCTGCTTCTTCCTCAACATGAGCATAATAAGCTGGCTGATCATATATCGTTACTGGGATGGGATCAATGAAATTCGTATCTGGATGCTGGATCATGGATGATAAAGTAGCTAATGCGTCAGCAAACTCGTTCTGGACCCTGGGCTTCTGAAAGATGTACTTCAAAGGATCCATACTAGATATGAGATATGTAGTATAGGCACGATGTCGGCTAACCACATCGCGTATTCTACTAACCTGAGAACCTTAGCTTTAACCGGCTTATTGACTTCTTCCTTGATTTTATGACTCATATATGGCTTGAACGTTTTGAGCTTTTGCTTTATCGGCGGACATAATAGATCGATTGACAGTTTGTGAGTCATTATAGACGTACTTAGGCCAGTCATGTAATCAAACGGCCAGACAAATATGTCCTCATATTCTCTTAGAAAATATGTGTATTCCTTATTTTCTGATGGCGATAAGTGGACGCTGATTCATGTTTCATTAACATTTTCAACATCTCCCAGGTTAAAAATCTCATTCTCGTCCAGATTGGACTTTGGTCTATTTTCAAAATTCTTAACTTTTTTAACAATCTCCTCTTGTATGTCATCTTCCTCTGAATCTATGTCTGTTTGTTGCGTTGTCTCATTGCATATCACAGTCATCGGCTCGTCAAGATAAGTAATAGTAATGCTATATAAGTAAAGTAATGAGAGAAAAATAATAATGAGCGTCAAACAATAAGAAAAGCTAAAATGCTTGGATAAATTTGCATAAGCATTTTGAATATTGGAGATCATATTGCGGGAATTGAAAATATACAAAAAAATAAAATATTTTAGTAAATAAAATAGTGGTTGTTTTAGCCTTGCAACCTTGAGGCTCGTCAGGCTCTAGTTGTCTTGATGGTCCAGTTATTGAGGAGTGCCCCTCTGCTTGCAGCTTGAATGGAAGGGCCTTCCCCCCTCCTCCTCGAGAATAACACAACAGTCCATATCATTGTCTTCTAGGAACAGGTTCTTAACCACTACTAGTGCTTCCTCCAAATTTGACCTATAGATAATATTGATCGGTTGGAAAGTTTGCTCAAAATGTTGTATTGGGTGCTCCAGCGAGTAGTAGGGATCGTGCCATAATGGCAACCAGTTTTTAAATTCTTCCTAGGTGTACTCATATCCCAGACCAAAAGTGGTGCCATGTTTCTTGAGTTTTGATAGATCTGTTCTTTATTTCATACAGTCCCTTACCCAACTTCTTGAGTGTTACCAGTGGACAAATGTTGAGGCTGTACCCTCCATTGATCAAGATTCTGGTGATAAAATAGTCTTCATATTGCACGGTGGAGTGCAATGCCTTGTTGTGACCCAACCCTTCAGGTGGCAGCTCATCCTCATGAAAAAGTAATTTTATGACTTTCCAATTCCTGGCCTACCATGTTAGCTATTTCCCCACCAGTGATGTTGCATTGCACGTATAATTCACTCAGCACCCTCAACATGGCATTCGTGTGAGCCTCAGAATTTTGTAGCAAAGCAAGGATGGAAATTTGCGCTGGTGTTTTGTTCAACTTGTCAATAATCGAGTATTCCTTGGCCTCTATCTTTCTCCAAAGATCATCCAACCAGGTCTCGGTGATGGGTGGCCAATTGGAGGCCTACTTGCTTGACTCAGCTTATTGTTCAGGGGTATGAATTCTACCCATTCTCATCATACCCTGTGCCGTAATAGTTTCTTCGAACCTATCCTTGCCTTTCCTCCTTGCCTGCGGTGTATAGTACCATGGGATAGCTTTCGTATGGAAGGGTGTCATGGTCGACATCGCTACTGGGATCAACTTAGCTATCTTTACTCCTAATGGAGCATGGGCCTTGGGTTGAAAACCGCTACTTCAAACGGTGTATGTGTATTTGCTGGAGACACAAATTTGACCTCAATTGGTGTTGGTGTCTTTGTAGGTGACGTTGTTTCAATCTCAAGTGGCACACACTTATTTACCTTGGCATCCTTAAAGGGATGAATCTAGACCACGGTCGGATTAAGAGTAACTATTGGGTTCTTTTGGTCATCACCTTCTGCGATCGAACCGTTCGATCCCTCGAGATCCCAATCATCCTCTATTTCAATCATGTGAATGCCTCCACCCTTGTGGCCTGGGAAAGGACTAGTTCAGACATTTAGAGCAGCTTTCTTTGACACAATAATCTTGTTATCAATTAAAGTCTGGATCTTGTCTTTTAGAGAACGACATTTGTCAATGGTGTGCCATTTCATGCCAGAATGCTATGCATAGGATTTGTTCAGATTAACCCACTGATAAGGGTTCTCAAGAGTTGCAGCGGGGATATGGGTGACTTAACTAGCAGTTTTGAGTCTTTCATACAACTGGTCATTAGGTTCAGTAATTGTTGTATATTGTTTTAGTGGTCTGTAGTCAAAATTTTGTCAAGGTCTAGGGAATTTTTGGCATGTAGGAGGAGACTGATGGTGGGATGGTTGAGGATTGTAGGCTTGTAAACACGTGCGGGTTCGTTGTATCTGGGCGAAGTAGGCTTATATGTGATAGGTGGAGGTGATTGATAAGTGGGTGGTGGAGTTTGGTAATAGGGTTAGGGTGCTTGGTAGTTTTGAGTAGGCTCATATGTGAGTGGAGGCATTGCCTAGGTTTGGTATTTGATGGGAGATTTGGTTCTCTGTGCCACCATTACGGCTTCTACGTCCCTTTTCTTGGACACACCACCTAACTTTAAGGCCTTATTTGTAGCTTGCAAGGCCTCGAAGATCGTAACCATATCTCTTTTGATGTCCTCTTCGATCCTTTCTCCAAGATTGATAATGTTAGAAAATTTGTGGCTTTCTATCATCATAAGCATTTCATAATACTACGGGTCCTAAGCTTGGACAATGAACTTGTTCGTTTGTTCCTCCACGAAGGCAGGTTTGACCTTAACAGCTTCGGACCTCCGGTGAGTAGCATACTCGCGAAATGTTTCTAAAGGATTCTTCTTTAGATTGTGAATATAGAACACATCTGGCGCATTCTCTGTGTTGAACCTGAACCTGTCCATAAAGTCAGACTCCAAGACTACCCAGTTTGAGTACTTCTTCGGATCTTGGCTAATGTACCAACACAAAGCACATCCTTTCAAGCTTCTCATAAAAAGCTTCATGCAGATTCTCTCATCTTTCCCTACTCCAACCAGCTTGTCTCAATATGTTCTCAAATAGACCCTTGGATCCCTTGTACCATCAAGCACCTCAAACTTCGGAGGTTTGTACCCCTCAGGAATTTCGACATCGGGCTGTATGCAAAGATCTTCGTAGTTTAGCCCTTCAATTCCCTTACCCCTTTAAACGCCTTAAATCTGGCTAGTTAGTTTTTTAAGTTCTTCAGCCAAATTCCTGATGAGCAAATCCTTGTCATCAAACTAGGGTGTGCTTCTGAGTAGCGTTGGTATATTCTTGGTATTTTCCTGTTATCAAGTACTCTTTGATGTCATGGAACCACGGTTTTCCATCTGCTTCTTCCTCAACGTGAGCATAATAAGCTGGCTGATCATATAACGTTACTGGGATGGGATCAATGAAATTCGTATCTGGATGCTGGATCATGGATGATAAAGTAGCTAATGCGTCAGCGAACTCGTTCTGGACCCTGGGCTTCTGAAAGATGTACTTCAAAGGATCCATACTAGATATGAGATATGTAGTATAGGCACGATGTCGGCTAACCACATCGCGTATTCTACTAACCTGAGAACCTTAGCTTTAACCGGCTTATTGACTTCTTCCTTGATTTTATGACTCATATCAGGCTTGAACGTTTTGAGCTTTTGCTTTATTGGCGGACATAATAGATCGATTGACAGTTTGTGAGTCATGATAGACGTACTTAGGCAAGTCATGTAATCAAACGGCCAGACAAATATGTCCTCATATTCTCTTAGAAAATATGTGTATTCCTTATTTTCTGATGGCGATAAGTGGACGCTGATTCATGTTTCATTAACATTTTCAACATCTCCCAGGTTAAAAATCTCATTCTCGTCCAGATTGGACTTTGGTCTATTTTCAAAATTCTTAACTTTTTTAACAATCTCCTCTTGTATGTCATCTTCCTCTGAATCTATGTCTGTTTGTTGCGTTGTCTCATTGCATATCACAGTCATCGGCTCGTCAAGATAAGTAATAGTAATGCTATATAAGTAAAGTAATGAGAGAAAAATAATAATGAGCGTCAAACAATAAGAAAAGCTAAAATGCTTGGATAAATTTGCATAAGCATTTTGAATATTGGAGATCATATTGCGGGAATTGAAAATATACAAAAAAATAAAATATTTTAGTAAATAAAATAGTGGTTGTTTTAGCCTTGCAACCTTGAGGCTCGTCAGGCTCTAGTTGTCTTGATGGTCCAGTTATTGAGGAGTGCCCCTCTGCTTGCAGCTTGAATGGAAGGGCCTTCCCCCCTCCTCCTCGAGAATAACACAACAGTCCATATCATTGTCTTCTAGGAACAGGTTCTTAACCACTACTAGTGCTTCCTCCAAATTTGACCTATAGATAATATTGATCGGTTGGAAAGTTTGCTCAAAATGTTGTATTGGGTGCTCCAGCGAGTAGTAGGGATCGTGCCATAATGGCAACCAGTTTTTAAATTCTTCCTAGGTGTACTCATATCCCAGACCAAAAGTGGTGCCATGTTTCTTGAGTTTTGATAGATCTGTTCTTTATTTCATACAGTCCCTTACCCAACTTCTTGAGTGTTACCAGTGGACAAATGTTGAGGCTGTACCCTCCATTGATCAAGATTCTGGTGATAAAATAGTCTTCATATTGCACGGTGGAGTGCAATGCCTTGTTGTGACCCAACCCTTCAGGTGGCAGCTCATCCTCATGAAAAAGTAATTTTATGACTTTCCAATTCCTGGCCTACCATGTTAGCTATTTCCCCACCAGTGATGTTGCATTGCACGTATAATTCACTCAGCACCCTCAACATGGCATTCGTGTGAGCCTCAGAATTTTGTAGCAAAGCAAGGATGGAAATTTGCGCTGGTGTTTTGTTCAACTTGTCAATAATCGAGTATTCCTTGGCCTCTATCTTTCTCCAAAGATCATCCAACCAGGTCTCGGTGATGGGTGGCCAATTGGAGGCCTACTTGCTTGACTCAGCTTATTGTTCAGGGGTATGAATTCTACCCATTCTCATCATACCCTGTGCCGTAATAGTTTCTTCGAACCTATCCTTGCCTTTCCTCCTTGCCTGCGGTGTATAGTACCATGGGATAGCTTTCGTATGGAAGGGTGTCATGGTCGACATCGCTACTGGGATCAACTTAGCTATCTTTACTCCTAATGGAGCATGGGCCTTGGGTTGAAAACCGCTACTTCAAACGGTGTATGTGTATTTGCTGGAGACACAAATTTGACCTCAATTGGTGTTGGTGTCTTTGTAGGTGACGTTGTTTCAATCTCAAGTGGCACACACTTATTTACCTTGGCATCCTTAAAGGGATGAATCTAGACCACGGTCGGATTAAGAGTAACTATTGGGTTCTTTTGGTCATCACCTTCTGCGATCGAACCGTTCGATCCCTCGAGATCCCAATCATCCTCTATTTCAATCATGTGAATGCCTCCACCCTTGTGGCCTGGGAAAGGACTAGTTCAGACATTTAGAGCAGCTTTCTTTGACACAATAATCTTGTTATCAATTAAAGTCTGGATCTTGTCTTTTAGAGAACGACATTTGTCAATGGTGTGCCATTTCATGCCAGAATGCTATGCATAGGATTTGTTCAGATTAACCCACTGATAAGGGTTCTCAAGAGTTGCAGCGGGGATATGGGTGACTTAACTAGCAGTTTTGAGTCTTTCATACAACTGGTCATTAGGTTCAGTAATTGTTGTATATTGTTTTAGTGGTCTGTAGTCAAAATTTTGTCAAGGTCTAGGGAATTTTTGGCATGTAGGAGGAGACTGATGGTGGGATGGTTGAGGATTGTAGGCTTGTAAACACGTGCGGGTTCGTTGTATCTGGGCGAAGTAGGCTTATATGTGATAGGTGGAGGTGATTGATAAGTGGGTGGTGGAGTTTGGTAATAGGGTTAGGGTGCTTGGTAGTTTTGAGTAGGCTCATATGTGAGTGGAGGCATTGCCTAGGTTTGGTATTTGATGGGAGATTTGGTTCTCTGTGCCACCATTACGGCTTCTACGTCCCTTTTCTTGGACACACCACCTAACTTTAAGGCCTTATTTGTAGCTTGCAAGGCCTCGAAGATCGTAACCATATCTCTTTTGATGTCCTCTTCGATCCTTTCTCCAAGATTGATAATGTTAGAAAATTTGTGGCTTTCTATCATCATAAGCATTTCATAATACTACGGGTCCTAAGCTTGGACAATGAACTTGTTCGTTTGTTCCTCCACGAAGGCAGGTTTGACCTTAACAGCTTCGGACCTCCGGTGAGTAGCATACTCGCGAAATGTTTCTAAAGGATTCTTCTTTAGATTGTGAATATAGAACACATCTGGCGCATTCTCTGTGTTGAACCTGAACCTGTCCATAAAGTCAGACTCCAAGACTACCCAGTTTGAGTACTTCTTCGGATCTTGGCTAATGTACCAACACAAAGCACATCCTTTCAAGCTTCTCATAAAAAGCTTCATGCAGATTCTCTCATCTTTCCCTACTCCAACCAGCTTGTCTCAATATGTTCTCAAATAGACCCTTGGATCCCTTGTACCATCAAGCACCTCAAACTTCGGAGGTTTGTACCCCTCAGGAATTTCGACATCGGGCTGTATGCAAAGATCTTCGTAGTTTAGCCCTTCAATTCCCTTACCCCTTTAAATGCCTTAAATCTGGCTAGTTAGTTTTTTAAGTTCTTCAGCCAAATTCCTGATGAGCAAATCCTTGTCATCAAACTAGGGTGTGCTTAAGATGGGTTGGGTAGACTTTGCCATGGTCTCCACATAGATGGGGGCGTTATGGTGGGTGTGAAAGTGGTCATTTGTGGAGTTTTTGAGTTCTGGCATGAGCTGTTGTTTGAGGTATGACAGGTGTTGTAGTTATGGCAAGGAGCGGGATGGTTTTGTTACTTTGGGATATTCTGTGGAGGTGTAGGGTTTGAGCATTTGGGAAATGGATATCTGGAGTGTTGAGGGAAAATGATAGATTTGCCAGATTCTGGACCCAATCAAGTTCTTCTTGGAATTTCAGCAACTTTTGTTCGAGTTGGGATGTATTTTCTTTGGAAACCTGAGTACCGTGACCATAAGTGACCTCTAACCGTTCAGTTGAGTTCTCCTTTCTATCATTTTTCAAATCATCCATCTTCCCTTTGTTCTTGTTTTTGATAGTACTGAGTAAAGGAGTAGGTGGAGGGACGCTGGATCTCGTGGAATAAGATGATGTTGCCAGAGTTCATGAACTAACCTTTGGGGAGGGGAATAATAAACGAAAAGTAAAACAAAAAGGTAACAAAGTTAGTGAGGATAATAAAAAGCATTGCGATATTTAAACACACAGTGCAGAATGTAAGACGCGTCCTAATTTGGGAACCTCTTCGTGCCCGAGGCAGGCCTAGCGCCAAATTAATTTGGAGAACTTAGAAAGCTAAATGCCTCATTTTATTGATATAAAATAAGACGAATCCTAAATCGACACTAAACAAACTGGAAATAAATGTCACTAATGGCCAGTGGCCTTATTAAATTTCATATAAAGTGAAAGAGAAAACTCATACCTATTTGGTCCTGTAAGGACCTTACCCAGATTCGGCATCCTTGGCTCCATCGAATATTTTTCCCAACACGTGAAGTCCCAGCAATAGGTTAGCCGTGGCTTGATGTCTGCCTTCGTTTCCTTCAGAATTTTGACAGTCTTCGACCCTTTTGAGAAACTTCCTTTCCAATTCCATCCCAGTCGCTTGTTGGCACTGACAGCCATATCTTTCCATTCCTCAATCAGTTTCTGGTTGGCCTCTTGTATGTCTTGGTGTTTTCTCTCGTATTCACAGATCTTGTTGCGCAACTGGTTGTATTTGACATGTGCCTCGGCCTTCTCATCTATGATTCTGTGACCTAGAACAAACCTAGGCTGGCCTAGAGAATTACAATTATCCTATAACCAGCCAGAATAGTGGGTTCACAACCAGCATGGTATCTGATTGGATTGCTGGTATCTCTTCCCATGACTATCTTGCAGTGCCACATATGCTGAGCTTGGCACTCGTAAGGACTATCATCATCCTCGAAGTCAGTCCACAAATGACTAATTTTGTCGACCCTATGAACAACCTGCTTCCCCCCAGCTTGCCTTATAAACCGGAGAGGGACGTAAAGGTATGTTCCTCTCAGACTGATAAATATCAGGAAAGGTGCATCTGAAGATCGGGGAATGAATTCCTCATTAGGGAACCACTCGAACATCCATTGTACCTGCCCTCAGTTATATTATCAAATAGCTCTACCTATCCTTTGGCATCTTTTGGCTGAGCGAACATATTGGGCATGTAATTCATTCACCTCGGATGATGGAAAACGATATGATCGTCGTCGATGCCCCCTTCCCCCCCCCCCTAAGGACTGCTCCTATACCGACTCATTTGAAATTTACGACTCCGTCAAAAAACAACCTCTAACCATCGTAGGATTCTGCAATATCATCTCCTACAAAGGACACCTCTTTGTCAGGAAAATATGTTTTCAGGGGTTTGTATTCTCCGCCAACAGGATTCTCGACAAGGTGATCTGCTATGGCTTGGCCTTTGGTTGTTTTTTGAGTCACGTAAACAAAGTCGGATTCACTTATCAAGATTTTCCACTTGGCGAGCTTGCCAGTGGGCATGGGCTTCTTGAAGATATACTTCAGCAGGTCCATCCTTGATATGAGATAAGTAGTGTAGGCACAGAAATAATACCTCAATTTCTGAGCTACCCAAGTTAGAGCACAACAGGTGCGCTCCAATAAAGAATACCGGGCCTCGTACGGGGTGAACTTCTTACAGAGATAGTAGATGGATTGCTCCTTCCTCCCTGTTTCATCATGTTGTCCCAGAACACAACAAAATGCTCCATCCAAAACCACGAGATAAAGCAATAGAGGCCTTCCTGGCTCGGGCAGAACCAAGACTGGTGATGTTGACATGTATTCCTTGATTCTGTTAATATCTTTCTGGAAATTGTTAGTCCATTTAGTAGCAGCGTCTTTCTTCAACATTTTAAAGATGGGTTCATAAATGACTGTGGACTGAGCTATAAACCGGCTGATATAGTTGATTCTTCCCAAGAAACTCATCACGTCCTTCTTGTTCTTTGGCGGTGGCAATTCTTGAATGACTTTTACTTACTTAGTAACCTATTCCTTGATTTTCAAACTCATGTCGGGTTTGAATTTCCTGAGCTTCTATTTTACCGGCGGACAGGTTGACTCTGTTGGCAGTTTGTGAGCTACAATGGACGTGCTGAGACCAGTCATATAATCATATGTCCAGGCGAATATGTCGTCGTATTCCATTAAAAATGTCATATATTCTTCCATTTCTGATGGCGACAGGTGAACACTGATGCGAGTTTGTTTGAAATTTTCTGTATCCCCCAAATTAACGACCTCAGTTTCTTCCTGGTTAGACTTAGCTCTATTCCCAAATTTCTCAACCTCTCTGATGACCTCTTCAGGTATTTCATCTTCTTCCGAGTCTATGTCCTTTTGTTGCGTTGTTTCATTGCAAGTTACAATCATTGGTTCACCATCAAAGTAAGTAATAGTAATGCTGTGTAAAAATAGAGTAAATGATAGAGAAAATAATAAGAGCGAGATATATGATAGACTGAAATGCTTTGATTAAATTCTTAATTATTTGAAACATTGGAGCTCTTTTCGAAATTAAAGACAATGCGGAAATAAAATCAACTAGTAAAAATAAAATAAAATGAGATGCATGGTGCTTTTGTTTAGCCTTGCTACCCCGAACCCTTCCGGGCCCTGACGGTTCTAATTAACCAATTGCTGAGGCGGTCTCCTCGGTTTACAGCTTCTATGGAAGGTCCTTTCTCCCCTTCCTCCTCGAAAAGAATACAACAGTCCATATCATCATCCTCCAGAAACAGATTCTTCATGGCTGCCAATGCTTCATCTTCCTGTGACCCATATAAAGTATTTGTCGGTTGGAAGGTTTGCTCCAGTCTAGGTATCGGAAGCTCCAATGGATAGTAGGGGCCGCGCCATGGTGGCGACCAGCTTTTGAAGTCTTCCCAAGTATAATCGTACCCTAAGCCAAATGTAGTACCATGCTTCTTTAGTTTGATGGGATTAGTGATCCCCTGGAGGTTTTTACCGAGTCACTTTCCAGGCTCGTAACCATACCAATTCAGGATACTTTCGATTTTATTATCCCACCACTTATCCTTATCTACAACGTTGACCATTTAGATTTGTTGGTATGTTTCTCTGCCTATTCTCCTCAAGCCTCCAATCATTAGGATGGTCTGGCGACTATATATGGGGTTACTACCATCTCCATGAATAATCACCTCTTGGTGATTCCATTCGAACTTCACTGTCTGATGCAGTGTTGATGCTACTACTCTATCGGCGTGGATCCAGGGCCGTCCTAACACCAGGTTGTAGGATGTCGGCACGCCTATCACTTGAAATTCGACGTCGAACCATGTTGGCCCTATTTGTAAGCATAGGCTAATTTCTCCGATAGTAGATATCCGGGACCCATCGAAGGCCTTGACATTGATGGCCCCATCTTTGATCTCGTGTAGGCTTTTTCCCAATGTTCTAAGAGTTATCAGCAGACAGATGTTGAGGCTGGATCCTCCATCGACAAGGACTCTAGTGATGAAATAATCCTCGCATTGCACGGTGATGTGCAGTGCCTTGTTGTGGCTCAAACCTTCCGGCGATAGCTCATCTTCGTGGAAGGTGATTTTATGGCTCTGCAGCACTTGCCCTACCATATTTGCCATTTCACCTCCAGTTATGTTGCTGGGCACATAAGATTCGCTCAGTATCTTTATTAGGGCATTTTGTGAGCGTCAGAGCTCTGTAGAAGAGCTAGGATAGACATATGTGCTGGTGTTTTGTTCAACTGCTCAGCGACCGAGTACGCATTAGCTTGTATTTTCCTCCAATAATCATCGGGCACAGTTTCAATAGGGCATCCTGAGGCTTGCTTACTGGACTCAGCTAAGTGTTATGGGGTGTAAACCCTCTATGTTTTGGTCACTCCTTGCGCAGCAATTATTTTTCCTATCTTGGTCTTCCCTTTCCTCCTAGCTTTGATAGTGTAATCCCACGGTATGGCATTTGAGTGGAATGGTGTTGTAAGGACCCGTAAAAATTTTGTGCTTAAAACCTAGTAGTTCGGACCCTTTTTACTGATTTTGCACTTAAAAATAAAAAAAAATCGTTTTTTCCAGAAAATTATCATTCTACGATCTACAATACGGGTGCAGATCAGTTATGCGGACCGCCTTTCTGCCGCAGAGTGAAGCAGAAGGATTGTCAAAATTGATGTTGAAAATACGGTCCATTATGCGATCGCATAATCAATATGTGGACCGCATAATCGTCGCATAAGTTCCTCAGGGATTTGTGAAGGTCAATTCTGAGGTGCAAAATGCGACCACATAACAGGAATGCGGACTGCATTCCTGTCGCAGACCCAGGCAGAGAAGTAAGATTTTAGGAGCACTTCTGCGGTCCATTATGCAGACCGAATTTCCACTCTGCAATCGCAGAGTGCGACCGAAGTCCCGACTCGGCTACAGATTTTCTAATTTTTCAACCCGACCTCTTCTTCAATAACATGCCCCAACATTTCATTTTTACACATTTTCTGGGTAAAACTAGAGAGAAGGAAGAGAGGTTTCTTGAGAGAGAAAGTCTCATCCTCTTCAACTGATTTTCCAAAGTCATCCAAACCCGGAAAATTCCAACTACTTGTCTTCATCTCCACTCTTGCAGGTAGAATCCCCAACCCTTTGTCATTGATTTTAAACTTTTAAATAAAAGGGGGAATTCTCATGAACTTATACTTGAAAATGGAAGTTTAAATGCACATGCATGTTCTTTATAACCTAAAATATAGTAGGAGGGATTAGGTAGGAGTTAAGAAGTATTCAAAGAGCGGTTGATAACCTAATTGAGTTTGACTAGCAATTGTGAACTTCAATTCTATGTTATGTGTATTAATTTGTGTACTATATTGACGTTGCTAGATTATTTTTGTGAATTAGAAGTAGGAATGAGAAAGGAATCTAGCTTCAAGTTTGTAAGGGTAACCTTAACCTTTGTAAAATCGCCTTGTTTGGTGTTCAAATACTTGGTATGTGATATCTCCATGAATTCGTGGTGAAGTTAAACTTTTGTGAACAGGATGTGTTTACTTGTGTGAACTATTTGTGAATTCATGTAAATATTGTGCATTATGCATTGTTTGTTAAGACATCCGATATGATTGTGCAATTAAATGGAAATAAATTAAGTTGTGATTGCGAATGTGTTATACGGCAAGTACTGTGGAACATATGATAGAGAGGAATTGTAATTGGTGAAATTGAAATAACTGTGATAACATCCCTTGGTGATAGCCGTGGAAAACTATTGTTGTGATCTAAATGGAATAATGGGCTATTGAAAAAGATGGAAATGGTATGGATAGTCACCTAAACCTTTTGTGAGTTGTGTTGCTGTTGTTATTGGGAATTGTGGTCGTTGTTCTTAAAACTTGTTGTGTTTATCCTTGTGAATTATTATTATTGTTGTTCTATGTGAATTATTGTTGTGGTTGTGTTATTTGTGAATTGTGACTTGTTCGGTTGGATCGGGTTGCACACCGCAACACGAAGTAATAAGGTATGGGTTGTGGTGATAAGGGTGGCCGAGGTAATAAGGGTGGAAAGTGATCGATATCACTATTGAAATGAAATATGAGAACATTGTGAAAATTGAAAATGTGGAAATGATGATGGGGAAAGGAGAGTTTGTTAACTTGTTTGCGTTGATTGCCTTCCTTGTGTGTACTCAATTGTTGCTTCCTTCTATTGTTCAATACTTGTGTATGGCTTGAGGTTACTCAGGGTAAGGTTTGTTATACATACAAGTACAATTCAAAGTTACTTACGTCCCTTTTGCTTGGGGCGCTACATTCATGTTATGATTATAGGTGGATCCATAGCAGGTACTCCAGTCCACTGACCGTAGCTCCTCATCACTTCCCGTCAGCTGATTCGGTGAGCCCCTTTCCTTAAGGGGCCCTATGTGGCTCATGCCACGTCTGTTTTGGGATCTTGTTTTGATGTTTGTATAAGGTATAGCTGGAGCCTTGTTGCCGGCATTTCCATACTATTCTTCAATTGTATTTAGAGTCTCCGTAGACAGGTTGTGGGTAGTGTCGGGCATGGGAATTTAAAATAGAATTATTAATATTTGGAATTGATGTATAATACTTATTAACACCTTTAAAGTGGCGAACGAAGTTGCTAATGAAAATGAAGTGGAAATTCTTATTGATATGTTTATAGAATTTTATTATTGAAGTCCATCTCCAATTTATTCATGAGTTAGTTTGGGTAGAATGAGGTCTAACAGGCTTTCTCGATCGGGTTTACTCGGTTGAGCGCCGGTCGCGCTCCTCGAATTTTGGGGTGTGACAAACTTGGTATCAGATGCCTAAAGTTTTAAAGTGTCCTAGTATGTCTCGGAGCCGTGTCTAGTAGAGTCCTTCTTATCGGTGTGTTATCGACCACATCTATAAGTTGGAGGCTATTCAGACATTTAGGAATTTCACCCTTCTTTGATACTCCAATCGTGCAATAAAGATCAAGTTAGGGAGCTAATTTCCTCTCCGAGTCTTATTCTCAAGATTGGGAACCTTGATGCCATAATCCACGAATCTGAAGCATATAGGGAGGGATTGATCCCACCACTAAGTCTGAAGGGATTGCCCAAGTGCTTGTTAGGAAAATGTATTGAGATATGGATAGATTGGTAAAATATATCGCTAAGAGGGGAGTGTCCTTGTCCCTATTGATGTCTCTGCACCATCAGATCATGTGGTATGTCAGCATGTTACATACGTACGTTAGAGATGTGGAGTCGAGGGGTATCGATTAAGCTATTGACCTACTAACCTAACGTCATTAAGTGAGTCAAATCAGAATTTGTACTCAATGTGTATGTACATCCCTATTGAAGAGTTCTCATAAACGTGGTCTTAGAAAGGTGTTGAATAACAAAACATTACGCGTATCAACTCTTTGAACGAGACGCACTATTCGTGAATCTACTCTATTATGAATCCTCTTATTTACATTCTTGTGGAATTGAGTTCTATAATTATGCCCTTGAATTGAGTTATAACTCTAGGATTGATACTTCCCACTTGCTTTTCCTAAATTCTCACCAAGGGACTATATCCGATCAATTTCTTACAGAACCACTTTATTTAATTTGACAAAATCTATCGCTTGTGCCTCTACATGCACCGCCATAAAATTTACCTATGTGGTGTCAAGTTCCATGCAACGCATCCAGGCATTGCAATCCTTCTCGAGTCACTTTTTTACTCAGTTTTGTATATGGCTTAAATGACTTGAACATTCAATCTACTCTCTTGTGAATACCAACACGAAAGCTTCTCACTGCCTAGTAACATAAGAGCATACCTTAACACCTCACATGAGTGCATGTCAAATCGAAATGGTCACCCTGTGCATGAATATAAAGTCTCTCTGAAAATTTAGATCCTCACGTCCTCATCATACGAAGATCATGTGTCGCCATAACTTTCGTATCCATTTGGGACATCCCGCAGTAAGTAGCTCACTTTTTCCTAGTATATTGGTTGCTTGTGGCATGGTCGTATATTGCAGTTGGGAGTTAATATAATAGAAACATGTCCAGCTCACAACAAATGTTTATCTTCTCCTTACACCTCCAACATGTGTTAATTGTCTCAAGTAAAAAAAAATCCATGAGAAACTCACTATAAACATCTGCAAACCCTCCATGATTATTCCATACTATCTCATTGGGTTCTCACATCACTTGAAGATTCATCAAGGGTTGATAGCCTGCCGCAATTGCCGAAATTGAATGATCTCTTTCCGATAATGGATTATCTACACTTGTGCTAATCCAACAATCTGCTTACCAGTCTAAGTCTCGCCTTCTGGTTTTGGGTTGGCCAATGAGAAATACACCTAGTAAAACATTCGTATGTCAAAACCTTTCTCTTTGTCAAGTCTTATAGCATCTCCCCATATGGCTTGTAATAATGGGTTGTATAGAAGTGTGTTGTAATGCTTATTATGAAGTTGAGTTTCTAAACACAATTGAATTTGAATTCTAGAGCTATAAATAATGTGACTTCATATAAAGATCTTCTTTCACAAAAAAAGGGGTAGCTTCTCGTAATCGCTTTGTATTACCACCATTCCTAGTGGTTACAATGTAGAGATTACTTCCATAAGGCTCTCTCACTTCTTGTAATTTGTCATGCATCATGTGTTGTTTACCCATAGTCTTCGATGCTATATAATCTTAATGTCTCGACTAGTTATCTAACTATATGATATGATTTAATTAACCTCACTTTTATGTACACTACAAGCGCCCTGAGAATGGGCAAATTTCTCCTTTCCTACAGAATTCTAATGTATTCAACTTGGTTTATGCTCGTTGGTTCCAAATGGTGCTCATTAGTTTTGCTACCCTACTATCTACTTCATCCGATAACTCTCATTGTAGAATTCATTTATGTTTCATGGCATCAAACAGGAAGTCTTGTCGCATTAAGGATGAGGACGTGTTCCTTTTGTTAGGATAAAAAGATATTGCTCACACTTCTTATGAGAGTTTTTCCTAAACAATCATCTACCTTCTCCACTTATCCATGTGGGCACTTTGAGGTCTTATTTTATACCAACTCGTAATGGTTTTAAATACTTCCTTGCCATTGTTATTGATTTTCTAGGACTACGAGGGCTTGTCCCATGTGTTTCAAAAGTAATGATTTTCCTTTAAGCCCAGGCTAAAATTTCCCCTAATTTCAAACCAAAGTGCATCACCTTTTTCCAAAGTCTTAAATGGGTCTGATTGGATGGGTTACGTGGACTTCTTCTCACTCGACTTCTAGAATAATTGACTATATCGTTTTCATGTGAGGGTAGTTTTACTACCCTTGGTATCACGCCCCCTTAGGTGGATAGGAGTGGCATTTGTCTCTCTTTCTGGAGCATCATGAATGCCTCTAACCAATATATGATTTCATCCCGACATTTAGATATCCGAGCTATGTGGTTTTACTTTCGAAAGGGGTGAGATTAGATGCCTTCAGATTTTTGCACATACCATGAGCATATTAATTTGAAAGACAATTGGTCGTATTTTTAGTTCCCTCATATATGATCAATTATCAGGAAGGGTTAAGCTGTCTGAAATATGATAATCCCATAAGCGTTCCACTTCTTTTCATCCTTACGGGCTTGTGGCATAGATTCCATGTGTCAAGTAATGTTAAGAGTGTAATTCAACTGCATGTATTTTGAAACCCGTATCATATTCAAGGTGCCAGAGTATTCTTATTCTTGATAAACGGATTTTCCCTACACTCTAGAAAATGAGTGGTTCACGTACTTGAGTATTCCTCCTTTATGGTTCCTATTTCCAATGTAAGAGTTACCCTGATGCTTTAATTGTCTAATAGTTGATGTCGTCACAACGATTGATCGCATCAGCATCATTAATAGAAATCCTCGTGTCTCTTAGTATGTAACCTCATGGAATGCTCTGCTCAGTTCCTGAATGGATTCCGGAATAACTCCAGTCCGATCTTGTACTCTATTGTTCCTCATTGTATTAGATCCATTGAGTGTTATAAGTTCAGACGAGTCAAAGATGAAGCTTCATAATGTGATCACATATATATTTGATAGGTAATTTTATGGTCAGTTTATTATAGCACATCCTAGGGTAATTGTTGAAAGTCATCGAGGGTTTAGTGTGAGTGTTCACCTAGCGATTTAGAGTTTAGAGGGTGAGCAGGCAATTCTAAATGTTTTCCCCCGAGTATGTATGTGAGCTAATAATAAAGGTAGCATAAGTTTATCCCAAAGTAGGCCGCACTAGGAGTATGAAGTTTTCCCATGGTTGTTGCCATATATTCTGTGGATTCCCATGTCTATGTCTAAGAAAGTAAGTGGAGATCAATTGTGTATCATTCTGGTCGAAAATATTGGAGGTAGAGATAGTGATAGTTAGCTTATGCGAGATATCTAATTGTTATTCTCTTTAACTAAGTTTAGGGGTCGAAATTTGTTCATGTGAATGTATTATGGCGAAGTCTATAGATATAAGAGGCCATTGAAGGCCGAGTGTATTCTGGAGATAAAATATTTTCTCTTGATTGCATAGCAGTTGGGTTTGATTTGAAAGGTACCTTCTAGGTGTTATGATTTAAAAATGTGCGGTCCATACCAAAGTATCATCATGATAAAGTAGTAGTTGTAATACCGGGGTCCTTTTCATCGGTGTATAATTATTGTTTTATCGAGTTGAGGAAGCCACATGGAAAGCGGAAGATGAAATGAAAGAGAAATATCCCCATTTGTTTGAACAAGTCGAGTAGTGATCGTGCGAACTTTTATCTCTAAGCAAACTGATGTTGTGTTCCATTTGGTGCAAAGACACCTCATATCTCCCCTAAATGTTTTACTATTGGAATTCTTCAAGTGGTGCAGAAATTGTAGGTGTTGTGATTATTTGAGTCATATGAAAACCCTTCTTGGTAAATGAAAAGTTTTGTAAGAACTCCTGTGTTAAGTAATTGTCTTATGAGAGTATAGGTTGATAATTATTAATTTACGTGTGTATAATGAATCGAAGAGGTTAAAGTATATGGGACTCATTGTAGTAATCAAACTATGTGCAAAAGTTCGTCAAATGATTGAATATGTGCAACTGTTGAGGTAATGAATTGTACGCCATTGTAGGGATGATAGGAGTTGGGTAATGGTGTTGGAAAATATGTTTCCGGGGCTCTCTAACAGGTAGATATGTCCATAATACAAAGGAAACTTTGGCAAAATTTTTCTAAAAATATGGGAGTTAGTGAAAATTTTGAGAGTCTACATGTCATGCTTTTCAAACCAACTGATTTTCAAAAATCCTCATTCGAGGACGGATGATGTTAAGTGGGAGAGTATGTAAGGTCCCGTAAAAAATTTGTGCTTAAAACGTATTAGCTTGTAGTGCCAAGGTCCACAATGCGGTCGCAGATCAGCTATTCGGACCACATTTCGGCCGCAGAGTGAAGCAGAAGGATTGTCAAAATTGATGTTAAAAATGCAGCCCATTATACGATCGCATAATCAATATGCGGACCGCATAATCATCGCATAAGTTCCTCGGGGATTTGTGAAGGTCAATTCTGCGGTGCAAAATGCGACCGCATAACAGGAATGCAAACCACATTCCTGTCGCAGACCCAGGCAGAGAAGTAAGATTTTTGGAGCACTTCCGCAGTCGATTATGCGGACCGCATTTCCACTCTGCAATCGCAGAGCGCGACCGCTGACTCGACTCGGCTCCAGATTTTCTAATTTTTCAACCCGACATCTTCTTCAATAAAATGCCCCAACATTTCATTTTTACACATTTTCTGGGTAAAACTAGAGAGAAGGAAGAGAGGGTTCTTGAGAAAGAAAGTCTCATCCTCTTCAACTGATTTTTCAAAGTCATCCAAACCCGGAAAATTCCAACTACTTGTCTTCATCTCCAATCTTGTAGGTAGAATCCCCAACCTTTTTTCATTGATTTTAAACTTTTAAATAAAAATGGTAATTCTCATGAACTTATCCTTGAAAATGGAAGTTTAAATGCACATGCATGTTCTTTAAAACCTAAAATCTAGTAAGAGGGATTGGGTAGGAGTAAAGAAGTATTCAAAGAGGGGTTGATAACCTAAATGTGTTTGACTAGCAATTGTGAACTTCAATTCTAAGTTATGTGTATTAATTTTTGTACTATATTGACGTTCCTAGATTATTTTGGTGAATTGGAAGTAGGAATTAGAATGGAATCCAGCTTCAGATATGTATGTCTAACCTTAACCTTTGTAAAATCGCCTTGTTTGGTGTTCAAATACTTGGTGTGAGATGTCTCCGTGAATTAGTTGTGAAGTTAAACTTTGTGAACAGGATGTGTTTACTTGTGTGAACTATTTGTGAATTCATGTAAATATTGTGCCTTATGCGTTATTGGTTAAGACATCCGATATGATTGTGCAAGTAAATGCCAATAAACTATATTGTGATTGCGAATGTGTTATTCGGCAAGGACTGTGGAACACATGATAGAATGGAATCGTAATTGGTGAAATTGAAATAACTGTGATAACATCCCTTGTGGATAGCCGTGGAAAACTATTGTTGTGATCTAAACGGAATAACGGGCTATTGAAAAAGATGTAAATGGTATGGATAGTCACCTAAACCTTTTGTGAGTTGTGTTGCTGTTGTTATTGAGAATTGTGGTCGTTGTTCTTAAAACTTGTTGTGGTTATCCCTGTGAATTATTATTATTGTTGTTCTATGTGAATTATTGTTGTGGTTGTGTTGTTTGTGATTTGTGACTTGTTCGGTGGGATTGGGTTGCTCTCCGCAAGATGAAGTAATAAGGTGCGCGTTGTGGTGATAAGAGTGGCTGAGGTAATAAGGGTGGCCGAGGTAATAAGGGTGGAAAGTGATCGATATCACTATTGAAATGAAATATGAGAACATTGTGAAAATTGAAAATGTTGAAATGATGATGGGGAAAGGAGAGTTTGTTAACTTGTTTGCCTCGATTGTCTTCCTTGTGTGTACTCAATTGTTGCTTCCTTCTATTGTTCACTACTTGTGTATGGCTTGAGGTTACTCAGGGAAAGGTTTGTTATACATACCAGTACAATTCAAATTTACTGACGTCCCTTTTGTTGGGGGAGCTACACTCGTGTTATGACTGTAGGTGGATCCATAGCAGGTACTCCAGTCCACCAACCGTAGCTCCTCATCACTTCCCGTCAGCTGATTCGGTGAGCCCCTTTCCTTTCGGGGTCGTATGTGGCTCATGGCACTTCTGTTTTGGGATCTTGTTTTGATGTTTGTATAAGGTATTGCCGGAGCCTTGTTACCGGCATTTCCATACTATTCTTCAATTGTATTTAGAGGCTCCGTAGATAGGTTGTGGGTAGTGTCGGGCATGTGAATTTAAAATATAAATATTAATGTTTGGTAATGATGTACAGAACTTGTAACACCTTTAAAGTGGCGAATGAAGTTGCTTATGAAAATGAAGTGGAAATTGTAATTGATATGTTTATAGAATTTGATTAATGGAGTCCATCTCCAATTTATTCATGAGTTAGTTTGGGTAGAATGAGGTCTAACTGGCTTGCTCGATCGGGTTCACTCAGTTGAGTGCTGGTCACGCTCCTTGGATTTTGGGGTGTGACAGGTTGTATGTCTGACATTGCCACAGGAATAGGTACCCTCGGTGGTAACACAACAACTTCAAAGGGTGTAGGTGCTTTTGGAACTCCAAATTCAACCTCGATTGGCCCGGGCGCCTTTGTAGAAGGAGGCGCTTCACATTCGAGAGGTATAGACATGTTTACTTCATCGTCTCTGGAGGGCTCATTCTGCACAACAATTGGGTTAAGTGTAACCGCTGGTTTCTTTTGTTCATCACCTTCAGCAATCAAACCTATCGTCCCTTTGGGGTCCAAATCATCTTTGATCTCGATCATGTGAATGTCTCTACCTTTATGGTCAGGCAGAGGGTTGTTGCGAACATTAGGAGCAGGCTACTTTGCTACTATGACCTTATTGTCGATCAGGATTAGAATCTTGTTCTTCAATGAGCGGTACTAGTCAAGGGTGTGTCCCTTCATGTCGGAATGGTACGCACATGTCTTATTGGGGTTGACCCATTGGGAAGGATTTTCTAGAGTTTTTGCTGGGATAGGAGTGACGTAACCAACATCTTTAAGTCTCTCGTCCAGCTGGTCAATTGGTTCAGTTATGGCTGTGTATTATCTGGGATGTCTGCGGTCAAAACTTGGCCTGGGTCTAGGGAAATTTTGACGGGTGGGAGGTGATTGTTAGTGAGAGGGTTGAGCATTATAAGCTTGATAAACAGGTGCTGGATAAGAGTATCTAGGTGAAGTGGGTTGATATGTGAGAGGTGGAGAGAATTGGTAAACGGGAGGTGGATTTTGATAGGAGGGTATGGGTGCTTGGTAATTCGGGATGGGCTGATATGTAAGTGGCGGTGATGGGTAGGTGTGGTTTTTTGGTGGTGATTTGGCTCCCTGTGCGACCATTACGGCACTCACATCCTTCTTTTTGGACGTGCCACCAGACTGTAAAGCCTTATTGATGGCCTGTAATGCTTCAATATTAGTAACCATACCGTTCTTAATGCCCTCTTCGATTCTTTCTCCCAGTTTGATGATATCTGAGAACTTTTGAGCCTCGATCAACATCAACCTCTCGTAATATTGGTGATCCTGCGCCCGAACAAAGAATCTATTCATTTGTTCTTCTTCCAAGGCCGGTCTGACCTTTGCAACTTTTAACCTCCAACGAGTATCATACTCGCAGAATGTTTTGGGTAGGCTTATTCTTCAAATTCTGTATGTAGAATACATCTGGTGCATTCTCTCTATTGAATCAGAATCTATCCATGAAATTTGATGCCATGCCTACCCAGCTTGTCCATTTCTTGGGGTCCTGGCTGATGTACCAGGATAAAGCATCCCCCTTCAGACTTCTCATAAAGAGCTTCATACGGATCTTCTCATCCTTTTCGACCTCAACCAGCTTATCGCAATATGTCCTCAGGTGGACTCTGGATCTCCTGTTCCATCAAACATTTCCAACTTGGGAGGTTTGTACCCTTCCGGAACATCAACATCTGGCTAAATGCAGAGGTCTTCATTATTTAACCACTCGATACCTTTGTTACCTTCCACGCACTGAACTCGGCTGGTCAACTTCTTGAGTTTTACCGCTAAGTTCCTAATAAGGGAGTCTTTGTCATCAGACTCAGGTGCATTTGAGATTGGTTGAGTATAATGGCTTACAATATCCGCGTAAATAAGAGTGTTGTGGAGATGGTCATTTGTGGTTTTCAGTCGATCGAGAATGAGTAGTTGTGTGTTGTTGGAAGTGTGGCATGTGTTGCATTGTTGAGCATGAGTGGGTTGTATCTGTGGTTGTGTGGTGTTTTGTGGAGGTGCGGGATTCTGGGTGTTGACATCAGGAGCAGTGAGAGAAAATGACAGGTTCGCCAAATTCTGAACCTGATCCAGTTCTTCTCGGAATTTCAACAGTTTTTGCTCAAGTTGGGTAGCAGTTTCCTTAGCAACCGGGGTACCCTGAGGAATCTCAATCTCCTTTCTGGTGCTTGGATCTCCCATTCTACCTTTGTTCTTATTCCGGATAGGACTCGAATGAGGAGGAGGTGGAGGGCCCTTGGATCTTGTGGAGTATGACGATGGTGCCAGAATGCACGAATTAACATTTGGGGAGGGGAATAAAAAAATAAAAGAAAAACAAAAGGTAATAAGTTAGTGCAGGTTATGAGGAAAAATATTGCAGTATTTAAACACATTGTGCGAAAATGTAAATCGCGTCCTAGCTTTGGTGCCTCGTTATGCCCGAGGTAGGCCTAGCGACAAATAGTTTTGGAGAACTTATAATGCTAAATGCCTCATTTTAATGACAAAAATAAGAAGAATCCAAAACAACTCTAAATAATAGAAAGCAAAATGTCTCTATTGGCCATTGGCCCTATTACATTAAAATAAAGAATAAAAGGACTCCTAACTACTTGGTCCCAGAAGGACCTTCCCCAAATTTGGCATCTTCGTCTCCCTCGAACAGCTTCACCAGCTCGTGTAGTCCTAGCAGCAAATAAGCTCGGCCCAGATGTCTGCCTCGATTGCGTAATTGGGTTTGAATTGGGGCACCAATTTGGCCTGTATTTGAAATGAAATTGAGACTTGATTTTAAATAGCCAATTTTCCCTTTTTTATTTTATAAAAAAGTAATAATGGTTTCTTTTTAAAAATAAATTAAAAATACTGAGTAAACAAATATTACATAAATATTAACTTAAAAGTACTGCAACTAATTTTGTAATTATAAAATGCTATTAATTACAAAATAGGCTATAATTGCAATTATATGCAATTTAGCTTTAAAATACCAAATAAATTAGTAAAAATATGCAAAAATTACCTTAATTACATTTTGGTATAAATGTGAGAATAAAATGACTTATTCACCAAAAATGATAATTTTGGGAATAATTATTTTATTTTGTTGTATTAAAATAGGCAATAAATTGGTTTAAAAATCATTAAAATTGCCAAAACTCTTGGGTGTGCTTGTATATGTACAAATATGCTATTTCGGAAGTATTTTGGGCATAAAAATAGTTAGAGAAAAATTGGGTATCAATAATCAACCCAATCCTTTCACCGAATCATGGAGATGCTCCTTGAGCCAGAGCTGGAGTAGGAAATTGCATCCTTCGAAGTGTTTGGCTCCCTGCTGACACTTCTCCAAGGCTCGTTATATTTCCGCAATAATCATGGGCACAATATTGAATGGTTGTCCTCCAATTCCCTTCATTAAGGTCCTAGTTACCATAGTCAGCCTGGTGTGGATTCTTGATTTGTTCATTGGAAAGATGATTAATCCCTGGAAACAAAATATGAATAGAAAGACCCTTCGGTGAATAAACTCATCAGGATGGGTACGGTAGGATTTGTTGTGACCGTACCTTTGGTAAAAATAATCAAAAGGGATGTAGGATTATTTCAAACATGCCAGCTCTGGATTCTTTTTCAAACCCATCATTTTGAGGAAACCCTGCCCTTGCTGTTCTCGAGCATTAACAAACTCGGAGTTTCCCATTTTATACCGGCCTATCCTCCTATTTCATCTAGCAAGGGTATCATTTCAATGCCCCGTAAACGGAATACGGACCTCTCACAATCCAGAGCAGAGTAGCAGCTTCTATGATGTTTGTGTTAGGTTGGATTTCTAGGAGAGAAGGTAGATTCCCCATATATTTCCAGACAAGAGTTTGATTTCTAGAGCGAAGAAGTTTCCACCAGCTTAGTAGTTTTGGGTGGATGTTGGTGACCATGTAGAATTTAGTGACTTTGTGCCTCATATTTTAGCATGACAAATAAGGTTAGGCCCTTGCCCCAACTAAACTCGGCTATTTAATACGAGTAATTAGCATGAAGTATTTATTTCTCCAAATAAATGCGTAGAACATGGTAGTGTCCGTTTGAGTTTAGGGAAACCCACTGGAATTTTGACAAGGCAATCTTAAAGAGTCATGATGCGGACAACATAACTTACCCAATTAGGTTTGACCTTGATGCATGCATAGTTTAAAAAAATAAGGTTTCTATGGAATTTTGATTGGTACACTTGAGCGGAAAACTCAAGGGGGGAAGGCACGGAACCGTTGAGTACGCTATTGATCGACTGGTTTTACCGTAAATGTGCATTTTTCGGATTTAGGAGGGTAATAATATAAGAGGAGTGCAACCACTCATTATAAGCGTTGCTATGGTATTTGTTTGGCACAAGGGGAATATGATGTTGAGCATGATTATGCTCTAATTAAAAATATGTTGTCACATATTTGGACGTTAAGAAAGCAGCAAATACAACAATTTCATAATTTGAAGCAGTAGTAAGGGAAAGAAACTAAAGACAAGCTAGTTTTGCAAAAGGAAATAGAATGCTTCAATGAATTAAATAAGTAATTGCACATAAAGAGGTATAAATTCACAATAACATATGAAATGGTAAAAGCCTAGATAATCCCCAGCAGAGTCTCCATGCTATCGCGCCCCTTTTTCCTCCGCGGAAATAAGGTTTATAACATTCTGTTATGGGACAACTCATTCCTTTTGGGAACTAGGTTTTGCATTGGAAGAGTCACCACCTAATGATTTAAGGTGAATTAGGACATCAATAAGGTTCAATTCTAAGTTCATTTAATCAACCACAGATTGGGTAAGGTCTTGAAATTATCCTAAGGGGAAGGTGTTAGCCACCCATCAGGATCCACTAGTGTGGTTCCCGACCAGATAGTTTTTTCTGAATTTTGGACGCAATTAAGATATAGATAGATAAGGCTCAAATAAGAGTGGATTCTAATACACAATGGTTTGAAAGTCAAAAAAGTTTGAAAGTGCAATTAAAAGAGATGATTTTAAACAAGGAGTTACAATGCTTAAAAAAGAAAAGGCAATAAAGAAAAGGGGTCCTATGTTTATTTATAATATGGATCACATCAATGCAATACCCGATATTCACTCCTCGAGAGAGGGGCTACACGTCGTATTTGCGCACCAATCATCATATCCATATCTAGCCTTCCTACCCAGTTAAGGTATTAAAGTGCGGATTGGTCTCGATTACTATTACATGCTATTAACTGCCCCATTCCTGTCAGTCCCAGAGGCACTTAAGACAATTATTCCTAAATGGAAAGGATATTAGGATGATTGGTTTCAAAGGATAAAAAACAAAGGCGGCATACAAAAACACATAGTACATGTTGGGGAAACTCATAAACAATGAAGGCTCAGGTATACCTCCTCAAACAAAGCAATTAGATAGCATGACTCAGAAAAAAAAAGCAAAGTCTAAATTTTTAGAAGTCCTAAAGCAGGGGATTTTGAGTAAGAGCCAGATTCATCAGATACCTCAGATAAAAAGTCCAAACAGGCCTGCCTGCTGGTTGGAGCAGTTACTAATTAAAAGATGCGATTTTAGTTTTATTGTTGTTATTACCTATGTCTTGCCTAAGTGTTTAGGTGAGTCCATTAGGAACATGGTATCTACTACTGATTTCGAATGTGGTAAAGTAGTAACAATTTAAAATGGATGATTGGAGATCCCATAGGCATGGTTGCTAAGTCGTGTTAATGAGAAGATACTAAGTTACTTAAAAACTTGTTCAGAGCAGATGAATTTAAACAAGTTTCAGTTTCTGCAAATGATAGTATCCACTATTGCTGTTTTTTATTCCTAGAACATGATATCTACGATTGCTGATTTTGAACACTTATAGAAACGATATCTTGTCGCTGATTTAATCCGTATAGACATGATATCTAGGTGAAAATGGGAGCAGGCTTGATTTTTAGATAAGAATTCCTATAGGCATGATTTCTACTGTTTAGAACATGATGCTAGATTATACACAAATTGGACCCTAGAAGCATAATATCTAAATGGGGAAAAACATGCATAAATTTAGATAATTCCTATAGAAAGGTTATGTAGATGTGAAATATAATCAGCAGGACTTAATGTAAGTCCAATAGACATGGTTTCTAAATGTGATGTCAATATGTAGAATTAAAAGCAGTCTTATAGGCATGTTTTCTAAATGTGAATTCAACATCCATAATTACCTAGCTCTTTTTTAACTAGCGAACCCCAAATGTTTATTACAACTTATTACAAACCAGGAATACCAAATTACAAAAGAAAGAATAAAAAAGCTACAACCATAGTAAATCCCGATTTGACTTCCTATGTGAGATATGCAATGAACCGTATCATCGCCAATGCCATTGATTTCAAAGTCTTTCTCAGACTTGGGTATGTTAGAGTTCCCTAAGGGCCTCAATAGGACCCAGGGCAAGGCTCACACCCAAGATGCATAACAAGAATAGAGACGGGTGTAGTGTGGAAATGCCAGCCCTCATGTGTCCAAGTTCAGAGAGAGCTCATGGGTCCCAAGAAAAGACTCACATGAGCGGCAGAACTTAAATCTAAGAAGAGGGTGAAGGTGTAGAAACAAAGTTTTAAGAGCTGAGGGAATAAAGGAGAGGGAAAGGGTGATGTGAGACACCCATTAACATTTCAGGTAGTCAATAACTTCACACAAAGGGGTAAGGGATTGGGGATCCATTGTAAGGAGCCTATTCACTTATGCATGGGTTAACTTTGGGCATGCACAACTATATAAAGTGCTGACATACATGTAAATCAACTAGAACACACAACATATAAAGGAAACATGGAGGTTATGAGCCTTGAAGGATCAAGTTTGGGTCATGCAGGGCAATTTCCAATGTTGTCATGCCCCAAACCAACCACAAGTATTAAACTTATTGGGGTAGGGATTTATGATTCAAAAGTAATAATACATTGACCTAGAATAGGAGAAGGAAAATTACAGCATGCTAAATAATGGTACCGGGTTAAATAGAAACAGTAGGCAGACAAGAATGCAAGAAACAATAAATAAGCATGTTGTTGTTGGTGCCGAAAAACTTATTTAGAACATACTAGTAAGAAATACAAAATACAGAAAATAAGCAAGTTTTCCCACAGCCTACCCTTGGCTTTCAACTGGTAAGGTAAGGGAGCAATATAGTAGTAGCAGAGAAGAGAGAGAGTTTTAGTGTAGTGTGTGTTTGAACTCAAGTGTTATGCCGTGTGTATGTGTGATTTTTGAAATAGAAGAAGTAGATGATATTTATAGTTTTTGAAAGTAATAAGGTACAAACATGGAAACAATCTTGATTTAGAATCAATTATACAACTAATTTCCTTTAATTAAGGGATCAGTTGCTTAACGAGCATTGGCAGGTTCAAAATAAGGCAAAAAATCAATTTATAAGCAGGCTGACTGTTGTCATAAAAGAAGTAGTAAAATATTAAGTAAGCAATCGAGTCTAGGCACGGAAATACACTAATTTTGGAATGAATTCAGCAAGGCAAAACAAGAAAAAAAATCAATTAACCTTAACAGGCGAGCGAAATCAAAATTTCACAAAGGAAAAGTTTGAAATCAGTCACAAGTTCAAGGTCAAGTAGTGCAGAAAAATGCGAGGCCACGCCAGTTGGCAAAAGGAAATAGCATATAATAGTAGCACAAAATTCAGTAGATAGCAACATTCAAAACATGATAGTCCAGTGGGTCAAGTAGTGCAGAAACATAGAATACCTAAGGCATGCGAAGATCTCCGGGTAGTATGAGAGGAAAATCCCCTTTTAAAAATTATGGTTTAGAGCATAATCGAATTTTAGAGATGACAGAAAACCATAGTTAGAAGAATCACACAAAGGAATAAGAGATTTTGAAATAAAGAACTTCAAATCGAGTCATGCACATAAATGAACAGTCTCAGAGCCAAAACCATAGGATTTTCAACAATATAAGAGTTTTAAAAGAGGATAAACAATCAAATCGGATAGAAAGTCAAGCAAAAAAACATTCATCTAATAAACAGTGGTAAGAAATTAGGGCTTTTAACATGCAAACTCAAGTAGGAGAACGATATGAGCAAACATAGCAAAACATGTCAAAAAATCAGAGAAACGTTTGAAATAACTTAACAAAAACCCTAATCGAAAAAAATAATGGGTTTTGATGGCAGAGTTCTAAAAGAAACTTCTAGAAAAATGCTTAGAAGTTTAGAGTGAACATAGATCTAAAATAAATCGAAAGAAACTTGGTGGTTAGGGTTTCAGAAGAACCCCAAGCGATGAGAAAGGCTTTGAAAACCATCAATCTATGCAGGAGAGACAAAAGGCTGACTCGACTAGCCATGGCTGGCCGGTGAAAGGCCAGAGACGACTGGAGAATAGCCATGTACTAAAATCGAACAGGGTCTAGACCAAGCTCTTTCAAGATCTAGCATTGCAACCATAAGAATCAAACACGTAGAAGTTGCGATAGGTTGATATAGGTCTCCGATGACCTTGGAAGCCATAGTTTTGGGTGGTATTAAGGTTGTAGTTTGATGGTGGCTGGTAGGGTTTGTAAGGCATTGCAGAGAGAGTTGAGAAGGAAATGGATTCAAGGGAGGTGTTTGGTATGAAATGGGGTGGGGTAAGGGGTTGTTTGAGGTTGAAGTGGAAAAGGCCGATATTGGCCGTTAATCTGAATGATCAACGGCCAGGATTGAAAGGGTTAGGTAGGAGATCCGGGTTGGGTTATTTAAATGGGTTGTGGGTCAGTTTGAATGGGAATTGGGTCAAGCTAACTGGGCTTCAAGTTATGGGTTCAATTCAGGCCATAACTGAAATATTATTGGTCTAGATTTTAAATTGCCAATTTTCCCCTTTTTTATTTTATAAAAATAGTGAATTAATTACTGGAAATAAAATAAAGGTACTAAAATGATTTGTAATACATAATTATAAACTTAAAAATACTGTAGTTAATTTTCGTAAATATAAACGCAATTAAATCTAAAAGAGGCTAATATTGCAATTATATACAATTTAACTTTAAAAATACTAAATAAATTTGTAAAAAATATGCAAAAAATTATCTTGACTATATTTTATAAATATGAGAATCCAATAAATGAATCACCCACATTGATAACTTTGGGAATTATTATTAGGGTTTTTATGAATAAAATAGGGGAATAAATTTGTTAAAAGTCCTTTAAGAATTATGAAAAAAATAATAAAACTCTGGGATATTCTGATATATGCATATATATGCGATTTTAAAAGTATCTTGTATATAAAAATATATAGGGAAAAATTGGATATCAAGAAACCTCACTTGGGGATTTCTATACCAACCTATTTCAAAGGTTGAGGCAGTTGGATGTTCTGAGGCCAATTGAGTTGAAACTAGCAAACCCCCTCCAAAGAACCTGGATTATTCTCTTAGATGTAGATATTGTTCTGGTACTCTGGGGAACGGCACAGAAAAGTGTTGTCATTTGAAAAATTCCATACAAGAGCTCACTGATACGAACAAGATTTTGATCTAGAGCCCAAACGCACCCAACATTAACAAGAACCCATTGCCATTCCATGTTAAAACACACATGATTGAGATAGTGCACAAATATGGGAAGCCAAAGAAGCCCTCACAATCTGTCATGATGATCCGGTCTAATGAACGTATGTCAATCAACGTCCTGGTTGTCACAAAAGCAACCTCTTCAATAGTTGAAGGATCGGCAGACAAGTTGAGCATGCCAAATGATAAGGCAGTTGCGGTAGTTAAAAAGAGGACCCCAAGTGATATTGCAGCAATGCAAGAAAACACAAAGGTGACTGTGTCGGGTGTATCAAGTAAGCCGGTCATAATTATGGAGGGTGCTCGCACGGACCCTATCATTATCAAACATGTAACCCAGCTGCCGGTAGCTAACAGCAAGACTGTCCTATGGAACTATGAGGGAGTGATACTGACCTATAAGGGTAAAGAATTGAAAAAGAAAGTTAATTAGGCTCAAGGATTAACTCGTTCGGGGAGATGTTTTGCCCTAAAAGAGTTAAGGAAAGATAAAACACACAGAGACTTTCTAGTTCTAACGAAGTAACTAGTCACTGAAGAAGAGGTAGAGGAATTTTTAAGGACAATGAAGGTTCAAGATTACTTCATTGTGGAAAAATTGAGAAATAATCCTTCTCATATTTCTCTATTATCATTGTTCATTTATTCAGATAAGCACCACCGGAAGATTCTGAACGAAGCTCATGTCCCTGACAAAATCACAGTGAACTATTTGGAGAAGATACTTAATAAGATATTAGAGTCTTACAGGATCACATTCTCGACTGATGATTTTCCTCTGGAGGGTACGGAACACAATCAAGACCTTTATCTCATAGTGAAATATGAAGATTCTGTGGTCACAAGGGTGTTAGTTGACAATGGTTCCAGTGCAAATATCTACCCTCTCTCTACTATGAACAAGTTAAAAGTTGATTATGAGAGGATTTGGAAGAACAACATATATGTCCGAGGTTTTGACGGAGGGGGAAAAGCTTCTGTTAGCGACATCATGCTCGAGTTGACAATAGGACCAGTTGAATTTACCATAGAGTTCTAGGTACTGGATGTGGCCATTTCTTACCATTTGTTGTTGGGTAGGCCCTGGATACATGTTGTCAAGGCAATTATGTCTTCTTTACACTAGATGGTTATGTTTGAATGGGATAGACAAGAAATTGTCATACATGCCGATGAGAATTTATGCGCTTTCAGTGATACATACGTCCCATTTATTGAAGCTGAAGAAGATAAAGGGCCATGGGTCTATCAAGTTTCCGAAATGGTATCGGTTGAAATGATTCAAGAAGGGGAATACATTCCAAGTCCAAAGTTAGCTTCTACAACCGTCATAGTAGCAACTGAGATGTTGAAAAATGGTTTTGTGCCGGGCAAGGGTCTGGGTGCATCTTTGCAAGGTATCGTGCATCTAGTGTCCTTGCCTAAAAATTTGGGTACATTTGTTCTGGGGTTCAAGCCTATAGGGATGATGTGAAAACGGTTATAAAGCAGAAAAAGAAGGCATGGTCGCTCCCTAAGCCAGTCCCATGTCTCTCCAGGTGTTTCATAAAGGCAGGGGTCGTGAAGCGTCCAGTGATAACAGTTCCAAAGCCTGTGGTAGATTTTGATAAGGAATTGGGTAAAAGGTTTCAAAGTCTATTTGATGAGGTGAACATGGTAGAAACTGGGGAAGGTTCCAGCAAAGTGGATGTGTAGTTTATTGGGCAAAAATTGAAGCTTAACAATTGGGATGCTACTTCTCTCCCTACCCGGAAGGAGTTTTTGTAGTTTGCTTTGTTTTCATTTTAGTTTATCTGGATTATTCCAGGGTTGAAATTCAGATTTTATTTTACGTCTTTTTTGATGTACAAACCCTTCTATCCTCTATTTTCAATGAAATACAATTTCCTTTTTTCCATTACTCCTGATAGTGTCATATTTTTGTTTCTTCTCTCTTTGTATTGTTCTTTATATGCAGGTTTTAATGACATTACATGCATGAGGAATCCTCGGCCAAGTCCTAAAATACAATCTAACTTTGAAATAATAGTCCAAGAAATAGAGTGTGATGATGAAATAGAATATGATAAAGATGAAGCATTTGTTGAAATTAGGAAAGAACTAAAAAACTTTTAAGAGAAATCCAAGCCAAATTTGAATGAAATTGAAGCAATAAATTTAGGGGATCCAGATAATATCAGCTAAACCAAGATAAGTGTACACTTGGAACTACAAATCTGGGAGGAAACAATCAAAGCATTGTTCGGATACAAAGACATTTTTGGATGGTCATATGACGACATGCCGGGTCTAAGTACTGACTTGGTGGTTCCCAAATTGCCAACTAACCCGACATTCCCTCCCATCAAGCACTAGTTAAGAAAGTTCAAAATTGACATGAGTGTGAAGATCAAGGAAGAAATCACAAAGAAATTAGACCCAAAGGTCATTTGAGTCACGCGGTACCCCACTTGGTTAGCAAATGTTGTGCTAGTTCCAAAGAAGGACGGCAATACCAAGGTGTTCATTGATTACCGCAATCTGAACAAAGCAAGTCCAAAGGATAATTTTCCAATGCCAAATATCCAGATTTTGATTGACAATTGCTCCAACCATGAGATCAGTTCATTTGTGGATTGATATGCAGGGTGCCACTAGATTTTGATGGATGAGAAGGATGCAGAAAAGACAATATTCATCACACCATGGGGGACTTGTTTCTACCAGGTAATGCCATTTGGTTTGAAAAATGCGGGGGCAACTTACATAAGGGCAATGACTACTATTTTCCATGACATGATACACAAGGAGATTGAGGTTTATATGGATGATGTGATCGTAAAGTCAAAGAAACATGCTGACCATGTCGGAGATTTGAGGAAATTTTTCCAAAGGCTTTGCGGGTACAATCTTAAGCTTAACCCTACCAAGTGTGCATTTTGTGTTACATCTATAAAACTATTATGATTTATAGTTAGTCATCAAGGCATTGTATTGGAACCATTAAAGATCAATGCTATCCAAAAAATCTCCACCTATAAGGAACAAGAATGAGGTGATGAGTAAGCTCGGGCGTTCAAACTACATCAGCTGGTTTATTGCTCAACTCACAACAACTTATGAGCCAATCTTTATGTCGCTCAAAAAAGGTGTTAGGGCCAAATGGACTGATGAGTGACAAGAGGCATCTGATAAGATCAAGGGGTACTTGTAAACCCACCTATATTTGTCCCGCCGGAATTCGGGAGGACTTTAATTCTTCATTTGATAGTCTTGTACAATTAGTTCAGCTGTGTGTTGGGTCAACATGATATCATTGCCATGAAGGAGCAAACCATCTATTATATCAGCAAGTAGTTCACATCCTAGAAGGTTAATTATACTCCCATTGAAAGGACATGTTTCACCCTAACTTGGGTGGCACAAAAATTGAAGCATTACCTGTCATCATATATTACTTACCTCATTTCTCGCCTAGATCCTCTAAAATATATCTTTCAGAGGTATATGCCCATGGGAATACTTGCAATGTGGCAGATTTTGCTCAAAGAGTTTGACATTATCTATGTGACACGGACCACGAGGAAAGACCAAGCATTGGCTGATCACTTGTCCGAGAACGGTGGATGAGGAGTATGAGCCTTTGAGGACTTATTTCCCTAATGAAGAGGTGGAACAGGATGACAAGCCCGTTGGAAACTTTTTTTGACAGAGCCGCTAACATGAAATGAGTCGCAACACGGGTTGTGCCCATTTCTGAAATTGGACATCATTACCCTATTACATCCCAGCTTCATTTCTATTTTGCTAGCAACATGGCTGAGTACGGGGCATGCATGTTGGGATTGAGGTTAGTTGTAGATATTGGAGTCGAGGAAGTCTTGTTCTCGGGAGACTCGAATCTTTTGGTGCACCAAATTCCAGGAGAATCAGAGACTCGAATTTATAGCTCATACCGTATTAGCAATGTTTGCATGATCTTTGTCAATAGTTTTAATCAATATAATTCAAACATATTCTAAGGATCCATAATGAGGTTGCTGATGCCTTGGCTATGTAGGCATCAATGTTGCATCATCCAAACAAAGCTTATGTTTACCCATTACATATTTAAGTTCGTGATCATCATGCCTACTATAATGGGGTTGAGGAAAAACTTGATGGTGAACCGTGGTTCAATGATATCAGGGAATACATCAAGATGGGGGTATATTCGGTACAAGCCACAGGTCATTAAAAGACAACAATGTCACGTTTGGCTACGGAATTCTTCTTGAGCGAGGGAATCTTTTATAAGAGAACTCATGATCTTGGGCAGTTGAGATGCATAGATGCTGAACAAGCCACAACTATCATGATAGAAGTGCGTTCTGGTGTTTGTGGGCCGAATATGAGTGGGTTTGTTCTGGCAAAGAAAATTCTTAGAGCAAGGTATTACTGGCTTACCATAGAATAAGATTGCATTAGCTTTGTGTGCAAGTGTCATCAATGACAGGTACAGGGAGACTTGATCCATTCTCCATCATTTGAGTTGCATACAATGTCCGCACCATGCCCCTTTGTTGCTTGGGGCATGGATGTCATTAGACCAATTAAGCCTGCGGGATCAAACAGGCACATATTCATTCCAGTGGCCATCAATTATTTCACTAAGTGGGTTGAAGCTAAGACTTTCAAATATGTGACAAAGAAGTCAGTGGTCGATTTTGTTCATTCAAATATCATTTGTTGGCTCGGAATCCCAAAGGTAATCATCACAGATAATGGTGCTAATCTTAACAGTTATTTGATGAAAGAAGTATGGCAACAGTTCAAGATTAAGAATTGGAATTCCACTCCGTATCGCCCCAAGGAAAATGGAGTTGTTGAGCCAGCCAACAAGAACATAAAGAAGATACTTCAGAAAATGGTGCAAGGTTCCAGGCAATGGCATGAAAAGTTTTCCTTCGCTTTGCTGGGTTATCGCACTACGATTCGCACTTCAGTAGGTGCAACAACTTATTTGTTGGTACATGGTACTGAAGCAGTGACACCTGCAGAAGTTGAAATTACATCACTTCGGATTGTTGTAGAAGCCAAAATTGATGATGATGAGTGGGTCAAAACCCAATTGGAGCAATTAAGTCTGATTGATAAGAAAAGACTAGCGGCAGTATGTCATAGCGAGTTGTATTAAAAGATAATGGCAAGAGCATAGAACAAAAAGGTGCGTCCCCAAAAATTTGAAGTGGGTCAGCAAGTGTTGAAATGCATCCTTCAACACCATGCTGAAGCTAAAGGCAAATTTTCCCCGAATTGGAAAGGGTCGTTCATTATAATGAGAGTGTTGTCCAATAGTGATTTGTACTTTACTAATATAAAAGGCAAATGTATAGATATGTCTATCAACTTTGATGCGGTCAAAAGATATTATGTATGACTCTCGGTTGTGTAATTGTTGTTTGTACTTGGCATGTTTCGAAGATTGGAATGACGAAGGCATTTTATTCTTCTATCTAAACACTTTGTATTTTGTTACCACTTTGAGCGTTATTTATTTTCTTTCACAACCCTTTTGGAATCAGTAGCAAAGTTCAGAAATCCCGATACAAAAGATAAATAAAGAAGAAAAAAGAGGAAAAAGAGAGGAGAAAAAGAGAGAAAAAAAGAAATTGAAAAAAGTAAGTATAAAAAAGCAATTCCTATGTCATGAACTACGATCGATCTGATTCCTTTATGGATAAGTAGGCAGCCTCACATTTTGGTCCCATCAAAATAAAAATTTAAAAGTCCCCAAGCAAAGAAACTATAGCAGAAGTGGTGGTTTTGTAAAAGTTCCGATTCAAAAAGTTGTAGTTTTGAACCCATTACAGTTGTTTTGAGCCTTTATGATATCCTTTCTTTCTAACGCCATCCAAAAGCCCATGTTGAAGCCTAAAGAAATAACTTCTAATCAATATTTGAGAATGCCAAGTCAAGAAAGATAGAGGTAAGATTCGCATTGGGGGAAACACTCTATTCTGCACAAGGAAATTGATCAAATGAGAGAGTCTTATTGGTGAAGACCCTCGCAAGCACCGTAGGGCGATGGAAAGATGAGAGAAATTAAAATGCAAGAGTACTATTGGTGAATACCTTCACGGGCACCATGAGTCGGCATTATGGTGAGATATGAACAAATTAGAGAGGTTTGTGGGCAAAAACCCTCCAAGGAGCCGCGAGCCGTACAGGGCCGGTGATTTTGCAAAGATATTAGAATATGGAAACCCTAGGGCATAAAGTATGACAACCAAAAGGTGATTGTTTGTACATGGTAGGCTGATTAATACAAAACACATGTCATGATGATTGGTGCCAACTGCCTCCTTCAGATAAATCTCTTTTCTCTTTCTTCCTCAAACAGTTTTCCTGTGTCGAATTTTCTTCTTTATTCCTAACTCGCAAAGTCATTGCATTTCTTTTAGGCTTATTTCTCTAAGGCTTTTCCAATGTCAGCTTTGTTCAAGCAAGTAAGAAAGTATTTCAAAGCTTTATACCAACTTCAAAATTGTACAAAGCAAAGCACGGCAAAAACATACCAGAAATAGCATGATGCCAAATGGAAAATAAGGGGGTTAGTGAAAGTTCAAGGGGTCGAGTGGTTTGTGAATTTTGTGGAAGATAGATGTTTAGATCGAAAGGACAGAAATGTAAAAAAATCGTTTGAGTGTAGGGCACTCAAGTCATTCACGGTGCTGTCGTTGATGTTCAATTAGAAGGTCAAACAATTCTTTACTAGTCCAAGACAACTAATCAGAAGAAAGCATGGCAATGGAAAGGCGACCTTCAGCAAGAATACCGCAAACTAACCACCGCATTTTCAAACTGATCAAATTTTCTTTGATTAAAACATGGGTAGGAAATTTCATTTATTCCGGAGGAACCCTATATTAAGGAAGCATGTGCTAGATAGTTCGGCCGTAAATATTTAGAACCGTCCTGGATAATGCGATATAGTTAAATTTAAAGACATTCATAGATAACAAGATATGACGCAAGTTCTACCTTTAGGAATATAATTTTGCTTTAAAGTTTTCACACTTGACATGAGATTCAGTTTGAAAATTTCAGGATAATGGGATTTAGCTTTTAAATTGTTAGAGCTCTTTCCCGTACATGATTCGATTAACACTCACTGATGTGTGAAGATACCTAAATAGGGCAGAAAAGTTTCTTTTGTTTTGTTTGTTTAGTTGTAATGGAATGTGCCCACCAGGATACCAAGGGAATACAGTTCAAGTCTCAACAATAAGGTGCCCACCTAGAGAACAAGGGAATACACTTCAAGTTTTTAGCAATCACGCGCCCACCTAGAGAACATTGGAATACAACTTATGTTTTTGCAATGAGACAGCCACCTGGAGAACAAGGGAATACTATTCGAGCTTTTGGCAAGCAGATGCCCACCTGGAGAACAAATGAATACAGTTCAATTTTTGGTAATCAGGCGCCCACCTTAAGAAAAGGGGAATACAGTTCATGTTTTTGTAATCAAGCGCCCACCTGGAGAAGAAGGGAATACATTTTAACTTTTGGTAGTGAGGCGCCCACTTGGTGAAAAAAGGAAAACTGTTCAAGTTTTGGTCATTAGGCGCCCACCTGGAGAACAATGGAATACATTTACAGTTTTGGCAATAAGGCGCCCACCTGGAGAACAAGGGAATAAAGTTCAAGTTTGCCAATGAGGCACCCACCTAGAGAATGAGGGAATACATTTTAAGTTTTGGAAGCCAGGCACCCACCTGGAGAACAAGGGAATACAGTTTATGTTTTGGAAATAAGGTGCCCAATTGGAGAACAAGGGAATACAATTCAAGTTTTTGCAACCTCGCACCCACCTTGAGAACAAGGGAATACAATTCATGTTTTGGCAATCAGGAACCCACCTCGAGAATAAGGGAATACAATTCAAGTTTTGACAATCAGGCTCCCACCTGGAGAACAAGGGAATACATTTCATGTATTAGCAGTGAGGCGCCCACCTGTAGTACAAGTGAATACAATTCTAGTTCTGGTAATTAGGCGCCCACCTGGGGAACAAGGGAATACATTTCATGTTTTGGAAATCAGGCGCCCACGTGGAGAACAAGAGAATATATTTCATGTTTTTGCAATCAGGTGCCCACTTGGAGAAAAAGGGACTACAGTTCATGTTTTGGTAATCGGACGCCAACCTTGAGAAAAAGGGAATACAATTCAAGTTTCGGCAATCAGGCGCCCACTTGGAGAACAAGGGAATATAGTTCAAGTATTAGAAATCAGGTGCCCACCAGGAGAATAAGGGAATACAGTTCAAGTTTATGCAATCAGGCGAAGACCTAGAGAAAAAAGGGATTACATTTCATGTTTCGACAATCATGCGCCCACCTGGAGAACAAAGTAATACATTTCATGTTTTGGCAATCAGGTGCCCACCTGCAGAAGAAGAGAATGCAATTCACGTTTTGGCAATCAGGCGCCTACCTGTAGAACGAGGGAATACAGTTCATGTTTTGGCAATCACGCTCCCACCTGGAGAACAAGTGAATACAATTTAAGTTTTTTGCATTCAGGTGCCCACCTGGAGAACAAGGAAATACGATTTATGTTTTGGAAATCAGGTGTCCACCTAGAGAACAAGGGAATACAATTCAAGTTTTGGCAGTCAGGGGCCTACCTAGAGAACGAGCGAATACAATTCAAGTTTTGGAAATCAGCCGCCCACCTGAAAAACATGGGAATACAATTCATATTTTGGCAATCAGGCGCCCACCTGGAGAACAAGGGAATACGGTTCATGTTTTGGCAATCAGGTGCTACCTTGAGAACAAGGTAATACAGTTCATGTTTCGGCAATCAGGCACCAACCTGGAGAACAACTGAACACATTTCAGAATTCAATTCGAGTTAGCAATAATAGAAGCTCACCTCGAGAGTGCCAGTCAACAGTTCATGATGCACGGTAGAGCTACACAAATTTCAGGACCATAATTGAAGATATGTTGATAGGATTCTTGTAACATATAGATCATTATTTAGCCTAGCTTCTTTTCATTTTTTCCTCGGTGTAATAAGTAGTTTAGCAAGCAATAGCAGCAATAACAGTAAAATCAAAGCTTCCCGGTAGTCTCAGCTACCAAAACTTCCAGAACTACACTGACATGATTGCTTTATAGCCAAGGATATGTAGGCAACCTCATGAGAAAGGTCCGGTCAGATCTTTCAAAAAATGCTTCCTATAGAGTATTCAAACGGGCAAAATTTGCTCGTATCCGCTTACTTTATCCTTGGCCTAAAACTCTTTGTGTTATCGTGAAAAGAAGGGTAGCTGTGAGCACGTGATTTTTGCCCTAATGCGAAGCACTCCTACAAATCAAAGAAATAAAATTTTCCCTATTATTTATAATTTTATAGTATTTTTGTCGGAATTTGTGTTAATTATTCACATTTCTGTGCAACTTTAGTTCTATAAAAATCATTAAAAAATACCACAAAATACCATACATTCCATTTTGATTTTGGCTTCACATTTTAGTGTTAATTACTTGATTAGTGGCTGTATTAAAAATGAAAATCACGGAAATATGTTCAATTTCTCTTTTAATATAGGAGCAACTAATTTTTATAAATATTACAGTTAGGAAAGTAGTTTAATTTTATAATTTAGGATTTTATTAATTAAAGAAAAGGAAAGAAAAACAAAAGAAAAAAAAGGGAAAAGGAATTAGAGAAATAAAAGGGGATGTTTTTTATTTTAGTGGGCCAAAATGCTGAAGCCCAAACCTGTTACCCCATACCTGCCCAAAACGTCCTCCGATCCATGACCAAATAAAAATAACCCGGTCTAGCCCTGTCCCATACCAAACGACACCGTTTTCTCTAGCCATTAAATCCAATCCACTGATTCCGTTTAATCGAACGGATGGGAACTAACTCCTATTTAATATAAAACTGTCCAAATGCCCCCTTACCCTTAATACCCTCCCCATTCCATCTCTATTAGCCTAAGAGTCCTAACCCTAGTCGCCCCAAGTCCCCTCACTGGATGTGCCTTGTTCTGCCACCAGAAATCACCCCAAGGCGGAAATGACACTTCAAACACCCCTAAATTAACACCCCATTACCCCGGTCCCTTCATCTTTCAAAATCCACAACCACCTTCCCCAAAATCCTCACCCAAATCCTCTGATATTAGATCTAAGAATCGGACCCCAAAACCCTAGTTGCTCAAAACTTTCCTCGATTGATACTAGGCCACCCATGTACACTCAACTTCTTAAATAACTCATTGAACTTTCAAAATAACCCCGCAAAACACCAAAATTCTAAATCTAAAAAGGGGTTTCTATCTTTTTCGAGTCCAAAGTCCTTGCTATTTTTCTTCAAAGGTTAGACTTCCATAAGTCTTTTTTTTTCAAAGTGATCTGGTCAAAGCCATGCAAGACCGGATCCCTTGAAGGAAAAGACCTCTGTTCGTCAATCGTTGTGAAACGAACCTCAAAGGTTTTTACGCTCGCTTTTTATTCATTAGATGCTAAGGTATCATTTACCTCTCCGCTTTCCTTATCTTTTCTTCAAATTTCAGTCAATGTTCCTTATGATTTTATCTTCATTTTGCTTAATCTATTTTATCCTTCATATTTTTAAGAAGCCTTCTTTGTTTCAGTCTTTAGACATGTTTAATCAGTATTGTTAGGGCTTATTAGTTAAGCATTTTCATCATAATCACTAATTGATCAGTTTCTCATTTTATTGTTTGTTATATTGGTTTAGTTTGTTTAAATTAAAATCACTATGTTAGTTTTCTTTCATTGATTATGTTGCACATGTGTAATAATGTTTGTTGGATGGGTTAATTCATAGAAAATTGCACATTATTGATTAATTCTGGATTCATGTTAGTGTTTGGTTCAAATGTTTATGTATTGTGTCGTTTCTGATTTCAGTACAATGCTAAAAGAATTTAGTGTTAGTTCAAATCTTAATTACATTAGAATTTTTTCCATTTGATCTTCCTTGCTTTCAAGTCAGGTTTTTGTGTTGTTTGCTTTAGTTTGTAATTGTTAAACGTTTTTAGGGTGTTAATTGAACAGATGAAAACTTAGGAGGATAATTTGGGAAATAAAGATTAGATTTTTAGAAGAGAAGCTTCTTGAATCTAGGGCAGCTGACCTAATTTTGGCCCACACAAATGTCGCAGCCAATCAAAAGTTTGCCCGATGTTCCAATTCTTATTTAAAAAAAGATACCATGTGAGGGAATAATTCCCATTTCTGTTTTTAGCAGCACATGGCACTCTTAAGGACTATATATAGACCCTTTCTTTCACACAAAAAAGGATATATTCGAGCCCTAAAAAACACACAAAAAATTCTGCAATGTTTCATTGGGAGCTGGTTTGATTTCTTCTGATTTTCTTTAGCTAGAATTTAGAAAAAAAAAAACTCTCCATATTTCTGGTTTTTTGATTCAAAATATGGGTTGATATTTGGGAGTTGGTTCTATTTTTCTTTTGATTTTCTGGAGCAAAAACTTAGAATCTTTCTCTGGGATTTCTGATTTTCTGATTCGAACATGGATCGAGCAGAATATGTGTATTGCTGTTATTTGCTACAATCCTTACTTATTACTTTGCTGAAATTCTTACTTCACTCTTGCTTTGTTCTTGATATCTAGGTACCATGTGTTGGTTTCATTTGAAAGATCAAGATGATTGTATAATGTCACTAGCTCGTTTCTTTGTGTATTCGCTAGGAGGGTTTGTTCATTAGTATGAAGTCCATGACATATTTCTCTTCCTTTTAAAATTTTGAAGTCTAAATTCATACACTCTCAAAGTTTATTCAATGTTTAATTGTCGTAGAATTCCAGTTGTGATTCAAGTAATTACAAACCTGATGTTGATGGATTAATTTAGCAATTTAAGGTAGTTTAAGTTAATTTTGCATTACTAATGTTGTTAGATAATTAAAATCCATAATAGGGTTAGTCAGTATATAATTTTCGGGATTTATGCAATTTTTGTTAAGTGTATTTGAGAGGGCCGAGCTTCAGTAGGCCTTAGTAGTAATTTCTCCAGGCGTTGGCCCGAATGGGCAGCCTGGTCAAAATCACCTCTAGCACGATTTTTGAACCCTTTCCTCGTTTATGTGCTAAATTTCAGGGCCCAAACAGTGTCAACGTTGTAATTCTTTATAAGCTTGTGATCAAATGGCTTAATGGGCTGTCTGCTGGCCCGATTTGTCCTAGAATAATTAGAGCCAATATGTCTACCTAATACCTATCTACAATTAGTAGATTATATTGAATTTCAACTTAGATTAAATATGAACATTCATAGTTTTCTTTAGGCGCGTTATAATAAAATATCATAGCTATGGGTATGGTTTCCATGACGTAGTTCTGATTTGTAATTTCTAAATCCGGGGGCACATTTCATGTGACCCTACTTCAATTTCCCATAATGTTAAATAATTTAAACATGTCACGAACCGCGGGTGCATTTCATGTTGCGTGGTTTACGATTTATTTTCAAAACAAACAAGTGTATGACGATTATGAATTTCCTTAAAAACATTAAAAGCTATTAGAAAGTTAAAAATGCATGTAGGTTTAAAATAAGTGATTAACTAAATAATTAGGCCAATAACAATAGTGGAGCGACAGTGCTAAAACTACGAAATCTGGTAATGCTTAACACCTTCTCCTGGGTTAACATAATTTCTTTCCCGGATTTATGTGTTTCGGGGACCATAAATAAGAGTCAATTTCATCAATTCAGGCTTTTAAACTGGTGACTTGGGATACTATAGATTATCCCAAGTGGTGACTGAGAATTGTAAATAAAATAATCATGTTTCTATTGTCATTTAAATTGGAAAAAAACTCTCATATACCTTTTTGGGGTAGAAAAAGTAGGTGTGACAGCTCTGTTGACTATTCTAGGGATAAGAACCCAAAATATCAGGTTCAAGCTTCATAATTAGAGCTTATAATAACAGTTATTGTTGGATTTTATTTATTATTTAAATTTTTATTTGTTTGAGCCTAATGTACTAATTGCCGCTTTTTATCGCTTTGATACTGTTTGGACTGTATATAAATTTCTATGAAACCGTCCTCTCTCGGAGTCTTCTAAATCATAGGGAAGGGTGCAGTTCGTGTGACTTCTGTTCTGCTAGAGTTGCATCCTAATTTTAGAATGAGGTTCAGACAAGTTGCAAAGCTGGTAAATCTTCTATATTCCCGGTACGTCCCCCTCCCCCATCTCGAGTCGTCCGCTCGGGTATGCCAGGTTTAGAATAATACAGCCAAGTTTTAAACATAGTATAACATAGCCTCATGCCAAATCCTTAGTAGGAACGCTTTTTTGTATCACGTGCATTTGACTTTGGGTACTCAACATAGGGGTTGGGTCTATCTAGGACAGGTATACCCGTAATTAAAAGACCATTCTGATGCATTTTACTTGCTACTTGCACATTTATTTGATTCGTATTGCATGTTCCCGGCTGCTAAACTAAGGAAGAAAAATCGAGAAAACCCAATTAGGTAGGAGAGAGGAAATTACCCTCTTGTGAAAATCCCGGTGTCTAAAATATCCCGAATCTCTATCGAATGTTTTTATTTGTTGAAAAAAATAAGAGGAAAGGCTATTTCAAAGTGTTGATATTTTTCTGTTGCGTCAAAATTGACCGAACTACGTAGGTTTGATGCTCACCGGATGTGGGATACGTATGCTACCCTTATAAGTTGCAGCACCACTTTTGCAATAAATAACCAAAAGCATAAAATGTCATCATTTTTGTCACAAATAAAGTTAGGCTATACCGTTTTTGTCTAAATATCCCAAATGTCTCCAAAAGGGCGCCGAATGGCTTTTATTGCAAGAATAGTCACCTATGGTCCTGTTTCAAAATTTTGGTCAATTAGCGAACACAAGCCTAAAATCTTCTATCATGAGCTGCTGAAGGGTCGTATTTGCAAAGGTGCTTTGTTCTAAATTGCAGTTTTGAAAAATAGATAATCTCCACCTGAGTCAAAATAAGTGATGGTCTTTTAATCGATCACTTTAAATAAGTGTGTGGGATGAGCACTATTGAAAATGAACCTTTCAAAGATCTAGTGAAAATCCCGCTAGAACTCCATATTTTGTGGAATGACCTAGGATAAGTCAGCAAAGTTGTTGCGATAAAAGTTTTGGCGGTCTTATTGGTCTTTTGAAGGTTAAACTGAGGTTGGATATCATAATTGCTTTAATACCCTTTTGGGACCCAACGCGTAACGTATTCCATTTATCTGATTTTGAGCTAACCCCTACAATGGTGAAAATAACGGTCTATACTGGCCTTAGTGGGAATCTCTGCAACCACTACCCGATGGCACCTAAGAGCAGTAACTCCTCACAAGTTTCCGAACCTTCTAAGTATTAGTCGGGAAGTAAAAGATAGAAGTTTGACTGAGGCATTTTGCACATTCTACTTCCTGTATGGTCGTCATGGGGATTCCTATGGTTTTGAGGCTCTACATACTGGTCTAACTCATTCAGGGAACAAAGGTAAATGGGAAGTACGTCGGGGACTGGCCTATATATTGGCATTATTGGGCACCTTAATCTGCCCAAGGAAGGATGAAAATATAGATTTGGGTCTCGTAGGAATGGCTGACTTCATGATTAAAAAGGCTAATGGCACTATTGTACCGATGATCCTTGGAGAGATTTATCGAGCTTTAACAGGTTGTCGAGCAGGGGGGGGAGAATTTTTCATGGGTTAAAACATGCTTTTACAAATGTTTATGTAAGAACACCTTTTCCATCGTCCGGGGTACATGAACTATGGTATGACCGGTCTTAACTGCATTGAAGAACAGGAAAACCAGGTAGAGGATCATGAGTTCCACAAGGTACAGAGTCATGGTTCGCACATTTGGGTTCCTTGACTGCAAACAAGATTGAGTGGGCATTCGGTTGTCTCCCGGTCAATTAAGTCATTTATACGTCAGTCAAAGTGTGCTTTCTTCTATTAATATGTCTTTGGAGTATTCAGATGTATGCTCCACGCGGGGTTTTGTGCCATATAGGTAGGTACTAAACTGCCCGTCATGATGATGATTTGAGTCGACAAGTCATTGAACTAGGTCCAAAAGCTACATTCCCGAAACAGAAGGTTCGCCAGATTTGGCATCAGTGTAGGTTCATCGAGCCACAGACTCGGGTACAGGATTTTTCCAAAGGCGAGTTAGAGCCTAGTTATACGGCCTGGTATGGTAAAAGGTCTAAATAACAACAAAAGCTCGAACGTCCTACCAAAAGGCACTATGCCAGTTCACTGATGGGGCGCAAGAGCAGTGGGATTGGTTGGAAAAATAGACAAGCTATAGGGCCACGGTAAGCAAATTAGAGGGGTAAATTTGAGATCTTAAATTTGACGGTAGTGTACAGGCTGCTACAGATGAAGGGGGAGAGAATAACTAGCCCTAGAAAAAAAAGCCCTTCCAATCCAAATCCCAAAAATGAAGATAGATGCTAAGAATGAGGAAGGGAGACGGACGGATGAAAAACTCATAAAGGGTCTTAAGATGAAAATATGTGAGTATGGGAATAATTTGGAAAAATCCTAAGGTAGTCTGGAAAGAGCGCGGGCACAGTTGGCGAAGAACGCAGAGGGACGGGCGGAGTTTGTTTGACAATTGAAAGGTAAGCATGATAGAGAAGTTGCAAATCTGAAGAAAAAGCTAACTGCTCTGGAGAACGAAATCACCAAACAAACAAAGAACTTTAAAGTAGAGAGGGGACACTTTATACACTAATGTCTCATCTAGAAGAGGATATGCAACAGTTGTAGGGTCAAAGCCACAATGACACCCAAGTACTAGAAGCTAGGTCTCAACAAATTGGACGTTTGCTCCAAGAGAAAGGAATCATTAGGGAAAGGGTTAGAGGAATTGCCGACTACCTCGTCATGAAATGTCATGAATGTTACACCTTCTTCCCAGTAGTGACGACCTTTGTTCACCAAATAATAAATGACCTAGATTACCTCAAAGGAGATGTTGCACATAGACTCGTGGCGAGACAGACTGATATCCCACGGGCCACTGGAGCCATAGTTGATGCACTTATGTATTTTTAATTTTTTTATTATTCGAGTTTGTATTTTCAGTTAATTTTGGAGTTTTTTTAGTTCATTTTCGAGTCTATATTTTCATTTTGTTCTGGATTTTGTTAGTCCACATTACGAGTCTATTACTTTTCATGTTTAAATCTGTAGAGGAGGTCGTTGTAATAAAGATGTTATGTTTTTGGTTTATGAAAATTTGAAAAAATGTATCTTTTATTTCGTATTTATCCCCCTGAACTACGTTATGATCGGATTCATGAGGCGTCATGTTATGTACGCAAATCCCCATATGGTTCCATCATAACCATAACATACAAACGAAAAAGAGGGAGAAAATAAAAGAAAATTGAGTGGAGAGAAATAATGGCAAAACAAGAGAGAAAAACGAGTGCAAAATAAAAGGGAAGCAACAAAATAGGTGGGAAAGGCCAATAGTGATTAAAGAGGGGTTGAAGGGAAAAAGTAGAAGACAGAGAAGAGAAAGAATAAAAATGAGAAGAGTTAGTCAAAAGCCAGGATGAAACATGAACTCGGTCAAATAAAAGGTAGAAACTTTTAACTTTTTAGGTACATTGCATCCCAAATATGTAGTTTCCTATCCATTAAATTTTAAACGCTAACAAGTTTGTTGTTCTTATTGCGGATAGGAAGGTAGTTAGTTTGTTTGGCATTCTGGAAACCCACTCGTACAACAGCAGGCCTTAAAACAAGCAGATCATGGGTGGCCTAGAACTGGACGCAAGTATTATTGATCCTTGAAGAGAGGTGGAGGAGTCTGAGGTTGGTCTGAAAGAGGAGTTACATAAGTCAAAGCACCAGATTGACAAAATGTACTAGGCATGGAAGAAAGGGCATCCCCCACCATCATACCCCACAAACCCTGCTTTCGTCCCACCACTAGATCAATCCCAAGAACTGGCCACTGTTGATGCACCAAGCTACACCGCTTACCACCACTATCATGGAACTACTTCCGAAACCGTAAATGCTCCACCAACCAAAATAACCCCATACCCCCATCCACGAACTACCCTTGTTTTCATAACACCTCTACCAGCTAAGCACCATCGATCTTCCAGTGATCCATTATTCGAAACACAAGATAATAAGTACTATCCCCCATAGACTACCTTCAAGGCCATGGATCATTACTATATGCTCCTCGTTCCGACCTTCCTGTTGATTCTGAGAAACTACTTAAGAACCCGAAACATGAGGAGATATTTAGGAAGGTGAGAAGCATGCAGTAGTCGCTTAGAAATATGCAAGGGTTAGGAGGTCAAGTGAGTATAGCCTACAAACATCTGTGTTTATTACCTGATGTACAGCTATCTGTTGGGTTCAAAATACCCAAATTTGACATGTATGATAGACACGGAGATCCCACGACCCACTTAAGGGTATTCTGCAGTAAAATGAGGGGAGCCTGCAAAAATGATGATTTGTTAATGATATAATTTAGCCAGAGTCTGAGTGTCACAACATTGGAGTGGTACACTCACCGGGATCACAACAGATGGTATATCTGGGATAATTTGGCCCAAGCATTCGCTCGTCATTTGCAATACAACATAGAGATTGTTCAAGATCATTTGTCCTTGACTAAGATATAGATGAAGCCTAGTGAAAGTTTCATGGAATATGGTTTTCACTGGAGAGAACAGGAAGCACGAGTGAACACTCAAATGTAGGAGGACAAAATGGTGGAATAATTTCTTCAAGCTTTGGAGCATACTTACTTTGGTCTTCATATCTCGGCCATAGGTAATTCATTCAATGAAGTAGTGAAAATGGGAGGAATGGTAGAGGAATGGCTTAAATCAGGCAAGATCATGAGACTATTCTGCCATCAAAGCAACTACTCATGCAATCAAAAATTTCACAGGAGGCATGCTTGGAAAAAAAGAATAAAGAGGATGTCGCTATGGTCATTTCGGGATTGTGGCACGGCTCGGGGGATTAACCTACCCACTACACCCAACCTCGACCCCAACTTCAAACAAATACCCTAACTCAATATAATCCTCCCCAACACAACTTCCGACTACCTGAACCTCAATATTCAGTCAGGCCATCCCAATGTCATGCCCAGTCATATGCCCAACACCCTCCTCAATCGTAATAACGTGCACCTCCTCTATAAAACCTTTAACCACCTCCACAAACATACCGAAATCTTTCTGGTCCAAAATTTTGGGTTAAAGCCAGAATTAAGGAATGAAAGGTTGCAGCAAAAGAAAACATTCACCCCACTTCCAAATTCGTATACCAGCCTATATCAAAGGTTGAGGTAGTTGGATGTTTTTAGGCCAATTGAGTCAAAACTACCAAAACACCCTTGAAAGAACCTAGATTAATCTCTCAGATGTGCATATTATTCTGATTCTTCGGGGCACGACACAGAAAGATGTTGGCATTTGAAGAACATAATCCAAGAGTTCATTAATACGAAACAAATTGTGATCTAGAGCCCGAAAGCACCCAACATCAACCAAGACCCATTGCTTGCACAGGCTGAAATGCACATGATTGAGATAGTGCACAAATATGGGAAGCCCAAGAAGCCCCCACAATCTGTCATGATGATCCGGTCTAATGAAAGTAAGTCTGTCAAGGACCTAGTTTTCACCAAATCAACCTCTTAAATAGTTGAAGAATCGATTGACAAGATGAGCATGCCAAATGATAAGCCAGCTGCGATAGTTGAGAAAAGGTCCCCAAGTGATCTTGTAGCAATGCAAGAAAATCCAAAGGTGATTGTGCCTGGGGTAACAAGTAATCCGGTCATAATTGCGGAGGGCGCTCACACAGACCCTATCATTATCAAACCTATGACCCAGTTGCCGATAGCTAACACGAAGACTATCCCATTGAACTATGAGCGAGTGATAGTGACCTATAAGGGGATGGAAGTGAAAGAGACAGTTAACAAGGATCAAGGATTAATTTGTTCAGGGAGATGTTTTGCCCCGGAAGAGTTAAGGAAAGCTAAAACACTCATAGACATTCTTGTTCTAGTGAAGAATCCGGTCACTGAAGAAGAGGTGGAGGAATTTATAAGGAAAATAAAGCTACAAGATTACTTCATTGTGGAGCAATTGAGAAAGACTCCTGCTCAGATTTCCCTGTTATCATTGCCGATCTATTTAGATGATCACCGTTGGGCCTTTATGAAGATTCTGAATAAAGCTCATGTCCCCGGTAAAATCATGGCAAACCATTTGTAGAAGATTGTCAATAATATATTTGAGTATAAAATGATCACATTCTCAAACATTGATTTACCTCTGGAAGGTACGACACACAATCGAGCCCTTTATCTCACAGTGAAATACAAAGATTCTGTGGTCACAAGGGTGTAAGTTGACAATGGTTCCAGCGCAAACATCTACCCTCTCTCTACTTTGAACAAGTTAAAAGTTGATGATGAAAGGATTCACAAGAAAAACATATATTTCCGAGGTTTTCACGGAAGCGGAAAAGCTTATATTGGCGACATCATGCTCGAGTTGACAATAGGACCAGTTGAATTTACCATGGAGTTCTAGTTACTAGATGTGTCCATTTCATGCAATTTGTTGTTGGGTACACTTGGATACATGTTGCCAAGGCAGTTCCATATTCTTTACACCAGATGGTTAAGTTCGGATGGGATAGATAAGAAACTGTTTTCTTATTTATTGAAGCTGAAGAAGATAAAGGGTCACGGGTCTATCATGTTTCTAAAATGATATCAGTTGAAAAGATGCCGGAAAGGGAATACATTCCAAGTCCAAAGTTAGCTTCTGCAACCTTCATGGTAGCAACTGAGATGTTGAAAAAATAGTTTCGTACCGGGCAAGGGTCTGGGTGCATCTTTGCAAGGTATCATGTAGCCATTGTATTTGCATGAAAATATGGGTACATTTGTTCTGTGGTTCAAGCCGATAGGGGATGATGTGAAGCAGGTTAGAAAGATGAAAAAGATGTCATGGTCGCTCCCTAAACCAGTCCCACGTCTCTCCAGTTCTTTTATCAAGGCATGGGTCGTATAGCGTCCAGTGACAAGAGTTCGAAAGCTTGTTGTTGATTTTGAGGAGGAATTGGTTAAAAGGCTCCGGAATCTATTTGATGAGCTGAACATGGTAGAAACCGGGGAAGGTTCCAGCAAAGAGGATGCATAGTTTATTGGGAAAAAAGTGAATCTTAACAATGGATGCAACTCCTCTCCCTACCCGGAAAAAGTTTTGGTAGTTTGTTTTGTTTTTCTTTTCAGTTTATCTGGATTATTCCAGGGTTGTAATTCAGATTTTATTTTCCGTATGTTTTGATGTACAAACCTTTCGATCCTCTATTTTCAATGAAATGTAATTTCCATGTTTTCCATTACTCCTAGTGGTGTCATCTTTTTTTTATTCTTTCTTTGTACATTTCTTTTTATGCTGGTTTCAATGACATGACATCCATGAGGAATCTTCGACCATGTCTTAAAAGCCAATCTAACACTGAAATAATAATCAAAGAAATAGAGTGTGTTGATGAAATAAAATACGATGAAGAGGAAGCATTTGAGGAAATTAGTAAAGAGCTAAGTCACTTTGAAGAGAAACCCAAGCCTAATTTGAATGAAACTTAAGTAATCAATTTAGGGGATCCAGATAATATCAGGCAAACCAAGATAAGAGTGCAATTGGAACCACAAATCAGGGAGGAAATAATCAAAGCACTGTTCGAATATAAAGACATTTTGGGTGGTCATATGACGACATGCCTGGTCTAAGTACTGACTTAGGGGTTAAAAAATTGCCCACTGACATGGCATTCCCTCCCATCAAGCAGAAGTCAAGAAAGTTTAAAAATTACATGAGTGTGAAGATCAAAGAATAAGTCACAAAGTAGTTAGATGTAAAGGTCATTCGAGTCACGCGGTACCCCACTTGGTTAGCTAATGTTGTGCCCGACCAGGGTGTGCGTTGATTACCTGATCTCAACAAAGCAAGTCCAAAAGATAATTTTCCATCGCCAAATATTCACATTTTGGTTGAAAATTGTGCCAAGCATTAGATCGGTTCTTTTATGGATTGATGTGCAGGGTACCACCAGATCGTGATGGATGAGGAGGATGCATAAAAGACAATATTAATCATACTGTCACGCCCCAAACTCGAGGGACATGACCGGTGCACTTCTAAGAACTAGCCACATAATTAATTTTAGATCACCCTTTTTCAAAGCATACATACATAATAGTTAGTGAGATTACCAATTCATTGTCCAACAAAAGAAACATGAATGTACATTGCTTCTAACCCACATCCACTATCTACTGAGCCTCTAAAGATACAACGGGATAATACAGTACTTGACGGTAACAAGGCTCCGGCTATACCTTACACAACAACAATATAAAACTACAGAAACAAGCAACCTGAGCCACGCAGGGCTCCGAGAGGATTGGTGCTCACCAAAACAACTGACGAAAGGCGAAGAGGGAGCTACGATCGGTGGGCTGGAGTACCTGCTGCAGATCCACCTACAATCATAACACGAATGTAGCACCCTCGGCAAAAGGGACGTCAGTACACTTGAATTGTACCGGTATGTATAACAAACCTTGAGCCAAGTAAACTCAAGCCATAGACAAATAAGTAACAATAACAGAAACAACAATCAATTCCATAAAGAAATAACAATTAAGCCAAACAAGTTTTACAAACTCTCCCGTTTCCCTTCCACATTTCCACATCAATAGATTTCACATTTTTTCTTATATTTTCATTTCAACACTAATTTCGATCACTTTCCACCCTTATTACCTCGGCCACCCTTATCACCACAACCTGCACCTTATTACTTCGTGTTCCGGCGTGCAACCCGGTCCCACCGCACATTTTCAATTCACAAACAATCACAACAACAGCAACGAACAATTCACAAAGATCACAACAACACTTCTTAAGGAGTAGCAACAATAATTANCATTATTCTAGTTGCATCACTTACAATTTCCTTACGTCATTTATTTCTCAGCTAATACCACATATAATAATCACAACCATGCAAATCACACGAATTTCACAATTTACCCACGTGAATGTCACATACCAAACATTTGAACACCAACAAGGCGATTTTACAAAGTCAAGTGTAGCCACACGTACCTGGAGTCGAATTCCCTTTTTTAAACTCCTATTATCAGTCACCAAGCAATCTAGCCACGTCAATCTAGTTTACAAATCAACACATATTTCTTAGAATCAAAGTTCACAATCACTACCCGAACACATTTAGGTTATCAACCCTTCTTTACACAATTCTTTACTCCTTCCCAACTACTCTTACTAGATTTTAGGTTTTAATAAACATGCATGAGTGTTTCAACCCCTATTATCAAGAACTAATGCATGAGACTTTCCCCCTCTCAATAAATCTGAAAGTCAATGAAAATGGGGTAGGGATTTTACCTGTAGAAATGGAGATGAAGACACTTGCTTTAGAATTTCCCGGACCAGATAAATTTGAGGAACAAAGTTTTTAAGAAAAGGAACCTTCTCTCAAGAACCCCTCCTCTCTCTCTCTCTCTTATTTTGTTCAGAAAATATGTAAAAATAAGGGGTTGTGGTGTTATATTAGAATGGGGGTTGGCTTTTAAATTTTAGAAAATGGATGTCCGGGTGAGATCTGCGGTGCGACCGCATAATTGGAATGTGATCCGCATATTGGATTGCAGAACTGATCCCAAATCACTGGACATCTCTGCCTGGGTATGCGGTGGAAATGCGGTCCGCATACTGATTATACGGTCGCATAATGGACTGCATTTTCAACATCAACTTAGACCAACTCCCTGATTCACTATGTGGCAGGAATGCAGTCCGCATATCGATTATGCGGTCGCATAATGGACCGCATTTTCAACATCAACTTAGACCAACTCCCTAATTCACTATGCGGTAGGAATGCGGTCCGCATATCGATTATGCGGTCGCATAATGGACCGCATAAATGACTATTTTCTGGAAAATTGATTCTTTTGATTTTTAAAGGCTTAAATAACTACCAAGGGTCCGAACCGCGGCGAGAAAGCTCGCTGCGAAGAATTCTACACATTCCTAACACATATTTGGAGTCGATACCACGAGTTACAAAGTTTTGAGACCAAAAATTATTTACGGGACCTTACACACACCTTCAGGGACTTATTGCTATCGGATAAAGCCATTTGGTTTGAATAACACTGGGGCAACGTACATGTGGGAAATGACTACTGTGTTCCATGACATGATACACAAGGAGATTTAAATTGATGTGGATGATGTGATTATAAGGTCAAAGTAATAGGCCGACCATGTCAGAGATTTGAGGAAGTTTTTCCAAAGGCTCCACAGGTACAATCATAAGCTTGACCCTGCCAAGTGTGCATTTGGTATTCCATCATGAAAACCATTGGGATTCATAGTTAGTCGTCGAGGCCTTGAGTTGGACCCATCAAAGATCAAATCTATCCATGAATTTCCACCTCTAACGAACAAGACTGAGGTGATGAGTCTTCTCGGGCATTTTAACTACATCAGCAAGTATATTGCTCAACTCATAACAGCTTGTGAGCCTTTCTTTATGTTGCTAAAGAAAGATGATGCAATCGAATGGACTGGTGATTGACAAGATGCATTTGATAAGATTAAGGGGTACTTGTCAAACCCACCTTTATTGGTCACGCCTAAACCCGGAAGGCCTTTAATTCTTTATTTGACAGTACTGGACAATTCATTCAGTTGCGTGTTGGGTCAAAATGACATCACTGGCAGGAAAGAGCAAGCCATCTATTATCTCAGCAAGAAGTTCACATCCTATGAGGTTAAGTATACTCCCCTTGAAAGGACAGGTGGCGCCCGGACTTGGGTGGCATAGAAGTTGAAGCATTACCTGTCATCCTATACTGTTTACCTCATTTCTCGCCTGGATCCTCTAAAGTATATCTTTCAAAGGCCTACACCCACGGGAAGACTTGCAAAGTGGCAGATTTTAATCATAGAGTTTGACATTATCTGTGTGACTCAGACCGCGATGAAGTCCCAAGCATTGGCCGATCACTTGGCCATGAACCTGGTAAATAAGGTGTCACGACACTAAAAATAGACCCGGTCGTGATGGCGCCTCTCGTGAAGACAAGGCAAGCTGAAACAATTCCAATTCGAAGTTAACAGCTAAATAGCAACAAAACAGGGTAAAACATGATTTAATAATGCTAAACAACAGACAATATCGTAACAATGCAGAAGTACAACCCAAATATAACCCAAATCGGGGTGTCACTAGTCATGAGCATCTACTACAACTTTCTAGTCATAACAAGACCGAAAGGGTCGAAAAAATCACAAGAATACAAAAGGAGGAATACAACGAAAGAAAGAAGAGTCGCGATCGCTAGGCGACTACCTTGATAACTCTAATGATACTGCCACCAAGCTCAGAAAGTACTTGAATCTGCACACAAGGTGCAGGGAGTAAAGTAAGTACTTTGACTCAGTGAGTAATAAAGGTAAAATAACAACTGAGTAGTAAGAAATCATGTAAAGCATATCAAAATGACTTTTTCAACAGTTACTCAAATGAATACAAAATGGTTAGTGCAGAAAAGCACAAAAATCCGCCCCTCGGGCACAAATACTATAATTTAACAGGTAAATAACAAGTAAATATGAAAGATAAACACAAAAAGGTTCGCCCCTCGGGCACAATGCCAACAACTCCATCCATTGGTCAATATTTGAGAACAATACTAGCCCCTCGGGCAATCACATAGAACGGTACCAGCCCATCGACAATCATATAAAATAATACCGGACCCTCGGGCTATCACATAGTACAATATCAGCCCCTCAGACTATATCTCACATCATAATGGGTACCCGCGCTCACTGGGGGTGTACAGACTCTTGGAAGGGCCCCTTATGGCCCAAGCGCAATATCAAGCCATCTCGTGGCATCAAATCTAGGCCCTCAGCGTAGCATTAGTCGAGCTACCTCGTGGCGTATATATCTGAGGCCCCCGACATCATAAACAATATCAACAAGCCACCTCGTGGCGTACATATCTCAGGCCCTCGCCCTCAAATCAGAATTAGTGTTTCCTCACAACTTGGCCCTCGACCTTACTCAGTCACAAATACTTACAAGCCCCTCGGGCATTAGTAAAATAGTATTTCTCAGCCCAAAACATCATTTAAAATATCATGTAAGTCTCAAAACAGAGTAAAAATGGATGAGTAGTAAAATAGTGGAAAATAACATGACTAAGTTTAATTAATAAGTCGAAATAGTGAGGAAATAGTAATAAAAATCCTCGAAGGGTTCTAATAGTTGACACAAAGCCAAAATATTGCAATTAGCCCAAATTATGATGATAACGAATAGGTTTCAATAGAATACGCGGTATAATCATCAATGGAATGGACTAAGTCATAATCCCCAATGGTGCTCTACCCCACACTCGCCATCTAGCATGTAAGTCACCTCAACATAGCGCTACGATGTGCAATCTGGGGTTTCAAACCTTTAGAACATCATTTACAATCATTACTCAGCTCGATAAAGTCCAAACTCTAGCCCGCGATGCCTCACTCACATGAATCAATCCGTCGGATGATCTAAATCTAGCCACAATCAGTACAAAATCATTAAAATATGCTAAGGGACCGAAACCGACTCGAAAATATCCAGCTTAACATAAAAATCCCGAAATTGCTCAACCCGGGCCCCCCGGGCACACGTCTCAGAACTCGATAAAAATAACGTCAATACAATCCTCATATTCTTACGAGTTCATACATAAAAATTTTACCAAAATCCAACAACAATCCGGTCTCCAAATTATTAAATTTTATTTCCAAATTCTAAGCCCTAACTCTCAAATTTTTGGATTCAAATCCTACGAATTTCATGTTTAAACAAGTAAGAATCAAGAAAGGATCGAGTATTAAGTCCGAAATTCTTACCTCCATGAAGTTCTCTTGAATTCCCTCTCCAGTTTGCTCTCCCAAACTCCAAAACCTAGCCAAAAAATGGTGGACTATGGCCAAAAATGCAGAAATGGCATTTTAACATTCTGGCAAGCGATTAAATTTCCTTCACTGCGATCGTGATAAAGCTACGCGGTCGCAAAGCACAGAATGCTGACTCCCCCATTTGACCTTACACTATAGCACAAAACAACACGCGATCACGAAGCCTTAGAACTCAAACCTATGTGATCGCAACTGGGCTCACACGAACGCGAAGGTACACCACACAGACCTACACGATCGCAACCCACTCCACGCGATTGCGTAAGGAAACTCTGCCTCAGCCCTCAACTAAGACTATGCGATCGCAATCCTACATACGCGATCGCGTAGAACAAAAGTTCTACAACAGACCTGAAGCAAAATCTGCAACACCCCCATATGCAATTTCATTTGTTTAACCACCCGAAGCCCTCAGGACCTCAACCATACATGCCAACATATCCCATAATATCATTCAAACTTGTTTGAATCTTCAGAACTCTCAAAACAGCATCAAAATATCAAATTTTGCATCGGATCAAGCCAAAGAATTTCATGAACTTCAAAATTACGCTTTTCATCAAAAACCGAACCAAACCACGTCTGAATGGCCTAAAATTTTGCACACATGTCACAAATGACAAAACGAAGCTACTGCCACTTCTGAAATTCTATTCCGACCCCTATCTCAAAATCTCACCTAACAACCGGAAGACGCCAAAATCTCAATTTCGCTAATTCAAGCGTATGGCTTCCATGGACTTCCAAAATGAATTCCGATCATGCTCCTAAGTGCCAAATCACCTAACAGAGCTGACCAAATCATAAAAATTACGATCCGATATCATTTACCAACAAGTCAAATCTTGGTCGAACTTTTGAAATTTCAAGTTTCAATTGAGAACTGTTTCTTCCAAATTCATTCTGATTACCCTGAAAACCAAAACAAAAATTTACATAAGTCTTAATACATAATACAGGGAAAGTCATGCCCAATAACTGATGAGCCAGGTGCAAAAGCTCAAAACGACCGGTCGAGTCGTTACATTCTCCCCCACGTAAACATACATTCATCCTCGAACGTGCGCAGAATTGTTCCAAAAGCCAACTAATTGCTTAATAACCTTACCATGCATATAATCGGGGGTGATACCATGTCACATTATCTCACATAGGTACGATAACACAATGTGACTTAAATTTCACAATCCAACCTAACACAAAAGCCTTAGAACCACATTTTAACTTCCGAAATCATTCACAAGATCAGAATCTCACATCTATATTCAGAACAAGCCCAAAAAAGTTGTAATAACCCATACTTGGAATCTCAGGTGTAATTACATGATATACCACATAACTCAAATGCTCCCAGCGATAACTTCTAATCATAGCAGTTGCACACAACAACCGAATATCGATAGGAAACCTCTTATCAATTATAATCTCATTCAAACACATTCATACACTACCAACGATAAATAAAACACACAATAAGCCATAACGGTCTTTTATTCTCATATCAACCATTCATAAAGCCACATCTCCTTTCGGAAAAACCATAGCAAATTTTATTTAGTTGAACCTCGATATTATACTCCCAACATGCTGAACTCAAAACTGTTTGTAATTATCAAAGATCCAGACCTTCTCATCAAATCCAACATAACTACTCCGGTGACATTGACACATCAATACAGACTAAAGCCAAAGTTTGTGCAATCCGTGCACCAATAATCCACAATCCGAACTTACTCAATTCCTAAAAATGACTCAAATGAAAGAGTTGTACCACAAGCTCACTAGTACTCTCACCATGCTGAGAACCCGTCACACCTCGTAGAAATAGAACACGGAAATCCAACCCGAAGTATCATACCTCCACATGCTGCAATGCGCGACCTTATCCAAACATTGGTCAATATGAAATACCTCAAGTCACTATGCTCAAAATCGACAACCACACGGAATTTGATGTCTAAAACCCAAGCAACCATCATAACCATCGTGAAACAATTGATATTACATTAAACTTACCCGAAGAGACACAATTGATACACTACCCGCTGAGCAATACCCGCTACTTTACCCCGCTTGAATTTTTCTGAGAGGGCCCAATAACACTGTAACACGTATGCCTATAACCAACAAACTTTAATGCCTCGCAACACGGAAAGATAATTCATAGATCCCCTTGATTACTAATAACTCAATAACAACCTAATCAACATATCCCTCACCATTGGCAACTGAAGTCAACCAAGCCGTAACGATAGCAGAACACACATCCATATAGGTCTACCAATGAACCACATATCAAATCTAGTCACACACAACAGATAAATAATCCTTCCAAGGTTCACAATGACTGAATCATAGTACACACAATTATCTGACTAACTTGCCCACATCTCTGCCGTTTATAACCGCAAGCCATCCTATATATGTGAACTTCTAGTCTTGAAATTTATAAAGCACACAAATTACCATATATGATCCCAATTCCGTTGCTCGTATATATGGCACACCTCTAATACTCAATCATATCATGAGAGGTACACCTAAAATTATTTTGAGCCACCAAGCAAACTCGAATATCATCTGTCAATCGGGTAAGATAGTGCCGCAATACAAATAAAGCATTCGTGACTCAAACACATCGCCCTTTCTCAAATGTATACCCTTACCAAGCCACACCAATCAGTGATCGCATTTATCTAGCCACCTGAAGCTACCCATGCTATCTAAGAATTTGTGACCTCCCTTTTTGAATTTGAACCGTGACCTTACACCTACAAATCTCAATCCTACACCACATACCGCATAACCCGTACCATCCAAAGATAACTATGAGAACTTTATATCCCTTCCGAGCCATAAGCAGCTAACTACTCAACTAGCCATGAACATTCCATTGATCCTATCTAAAAGAAAATCACTACACATACCACGCTCCTCACGCTCATAGCAAATATACATCTTTAACAGTGGTAGAAACTGTCAACAACTCTCTGCATTCCATTTGCACAAATCTAAACTGCCAGGACTGAATCCTTCTAACTCAACCAAGCTATGCAGGCCATTAAGACCCAAAAGCATTGTCGTGAGATGCCTGTATAAACTCATTACTTCATAAGCATCCAAGGAACTAGTCATATCCTTACCATATCGATTCGGTCTACAGCCAAGATGTCCCGTCTATCTGAGTTTCCTTCTAATTTACCTTCAACTCTATACTACTTCTTGCTATAACACCACAGTTCCTCAACTCAGACTCACCACATGAGACCCTAACATAAAACCATGCCGTCCAAGGCTCATAAGCCACTGGATACTCTCTTATATATTCCCAAAAACACCATGTTCAAAATACCTATCCCGAAGAGACTCCTTGCAAATACATAACATTACCTTCCTAATACCGATATAAGAATCCCCTACTTGATATAGAAATGTCTCTAGTGTTGACACCCTCCAATGCAAACCTTAGTTTTGAGCCAAATTATACAACTAAAAATCTACAGTTATTACATGAAAAAGCTTGAACACATTAGAACCATTCTCTAGAGTCATCCACTCTACTCAAGCTTCAATTAGCCTGATCAAATGAACCGAACAATCTGTGCCTTATTAGCACTCTGACACCGTAGAATGTAACCTCATCCCAATACAACCAAGCAACTTACTACTCTATGTAACCTTTATTGAAATTACATTACGCGAGCCACAATTGATTTACAAATACGGCTCGAACTGTAACCATCATGGCACATAATGGTGCAATCAACTATTCAATAGCTGACTCCGCCACTTGACTCGATTCCATAGATCAACACACACACCATATCTCATAACGCATATACTTTATTACTGCCACAGTACCATAGTGAGATTAATTCAATCCTTCATAAGCTCGTGAAACACATACCATCTGGTACATCATATCTTCTGCAAATCTCGCATTTACTGCCGTAACAATTAAACCCACTCTCTTAAGCTGCCCAAATTAAATCTCAGCATGTATATTTCACTTGTAAATGAGATCTTCTAACAAACGCATAAGGATCACACAACCTCAGAACATTCGGCAGTAGATAACCCACCTGCTTTGCCTTTAACTAACATTTCTGTATACCTTCCACCGTCAAAAGCGGTACGCAGGCACTTAGTCTTCCTAAGTCAGAACTCATACCGCAACATGAAATTTAAATGAATCCCAACTAGGAAACATGGAAAGATTCTTCACACTCCCATAACTCAGGCTATACCTCAAATCAAGATGGAATTCAAGCACTTAACAATTCTTCTAGCCTCTAACAGACCCTTCTCATCGCTTCCAAATCATATGGATACATCTCGCAGTACCAACATACTCATCACGTAGTTATCCAGCCGTCACTTCCACTAATAGGGACAATACCGAACATATAAGTTCGAAACACTTGCTCCCACAATCAGCACGTTGGTGGTCAAGCTACATGCAAAATCTGGCCTCGAGTCCTCCACACTAGCCCAACATCAGCTCATAGATATCACATCTCGCCCACTCAATTAGGGAATCACAAGCCATTGATGCATATCTTATACTGAGCACTCTTTCATGCATACGAATGTGTGGAAGGAATTCAAAAAGTTATATTCCAAGCTGAATAAAGGACGCGCGATAAGAATTTCAAGAATGGGAGGTTTTCCTAAAGGTTCTGCAGCTTCTCTAGGATAAATACAGATGTCTCTATACCTATCCGCGAGACTCTACTAAACCTGCTCATGGCTTATGAGACCTATGTAACCTAGGCTCTAACACCAACTTGTCACGACCCTAAAACCAGACTCGATTGTGATGGAGCCTCTCGTGAAGACAAGGCACGGCAACACATTTCCAATTTAAAGTTAACAACTAAACAAAAATAAAACAGGCTAAAACATAATTTAATAATGCTAAACAACAGACAATATCATAACAATACGGAAGTACAATGCAAACACAACCCAAATCTGGGTGTCACTAGTCATGAATATCTACTACAACTATCTAGTCACAACAAGACCAAAAGGATCGAAAAAATTGCAAGAATATATAAGGAGGAATACAACGGAAGAAAGCAGATCTACGATCGCCAGGCGACTACCTTGCTAACTCTAGTGAAAGTTCTCCAAGCTCAGAAAGTATCTGAATCTACACATAAGGTGCAGGGAGTAAAGTGAGTACTCCGACTCAGTGAGAAACAAAGGTAAATTGCAAATGTGTAGTAAGAAATCAAGTACAACATATCAACATGATGTGTAGAAGAAGTATAAAACCGTTTAAGAAAGCAATAAAGCTGTGAAATCTCTGAAAAACAACTTAGCTCAGTTTAAACCTCTTCGAAAATGACTTTTTTCAACAGTTACGCAAATGAATGCAAAATGGTTAGTGCAGAGAAGCACAAAAATCCTCTCCTCGGGCACAAATACCATAGTTTAACAGGTAAAATGACAAGTAAATATGAAAGATAAACACAAAAAGGTTCTCCCCTCGGGCACAATGCCAATAATTCCACCCCTCGGGCAATATCTTAGAACAATACCAGCCCCTCAGGCAAACACATAGAAAGTTACCAGCCCCTCGGGCAATCGCATAGAACAATACCATCCCCTCGGCTATCACATAGTACAATATCTGCCCCTCAAGCTATATTGCACATCACAATTGTACCCGCGCTCACTAGGTGTGTACAGACTCCGGGAGGGGCCCCTTACAGCCTAAGTGCAATATCAAGCCATCTCGTGGCATCAACTCTAGGCCCTCGCCCTCGTATCCGTCAAGCCACCTTGTGGTGTATATATCGCAGGCCCCCGGCCTCATAAACAATATCAACAAGCCATACTGTGGCGGACATATCTCAGGCCCTTGGCCTCAAATCAGTATAAATGTTTCCTCACAACTAGGCCCTTGGCCTTACACAGTCACAAATACTCACAAGTCCCTCGGGCATTAGTAAAATAGTATTTCTCAATCCAAAACATTATTTAAAATATCATGTAAGTCTCAAAACTGAGTATAAATGGCTGAGTAGTAAAACAGTGGAAAATAACATGACTAAGTTTAATTAATAAGTCGAAATAGTGAGATAGTAGTAATAAAAATCCCTGAAGGGTTCTAATAGTTGGCACGAAGCCAAAATATTGCAATCAGCCCAAATTATGATGATAACGAATATTTTTCAATAGAATACGCGGTAAAATCATCAATCAGAATGGACTTAGTCAGAATTCCTCGATGGTGTTGTAGCACACGCTCGCCATCTAGTGTATAGGTCACATTGACATAGCACTACGATGTGCAATCTGGGGTTTCGAACCCTTAGAACATCATTTACAATTATTACTCACCTCGATCTGGTCCAATCTCTAGCCTGCGATGCCTCGCCCACATGAATCAATCTTTCGGATGCTCCAAATCTAGCCACAATCATTACATAATCATTAAAATATGCTAAGGGAATGAAGCCCACTCGAAAATATCCAATTTAACATAAAAATCCAAAAAATGCTCAACCCTAGCCCCTCGGTCCCACATCTCAGAACTCGATAAAAGTCACGTCAATAAAATCATCATCTTTTTACGAGTTCAATAACAACAACAATAACGACCCCGTATACTCCCACTTAATGGGTTTGGGGAGGGTAGTGTGTACGCAGACCTTACCCCTACCCTGGGGTAGAGTGGCTGTTTCCAAATCATATTTTTACGAGTTCATAAGTACAAATTTTACCAAAACTGACAACGATTCGGTCTCCAAATCATCAAATATTATTTTCAAATTCTAAGCCCTAACTCTCAAACTTTTGGCTTCAAATCCTACTAGTTTCATGTTAAACAAGTAAGAATCAACATAGGATCGAGTACTAAGTCCGAAATTCTTACCTCCATGAAGTTCTCTTTAATTCCCTCTTCAATTTGCTCTCCCAAAATCCAAAATCGAGCCAAAAAATGGTGGACTATGGCAAAAATGCGAAAATGGCATTTTAACCAGCGATTAAATTTCCTTCACTGCGATCGCAGATAAAGCCACGTGATCGCAAAGCAGAGAATTCTAACTCCCCCATTTGACCTTACCCGATCGCACAAAACAACACCCGACCACGAAACCTTAGAACTCAAACAAATATGATCGCAACTAGTCTCACGCGAAAGCGAAGGTACACCATACAAACATATGCGATCGCAACCCGCTCCACGCGATCGTGTAAGGAATTTCTACCTCAGCCCGTAACTAAGCCTATTCAATCGCAATCCTACATACGCGATCGCGTAGAACAAAAGGTCTACAATGAACGTGAAGCAAAATCTACAGCACCCCAATATGCAATTTCATCTGTTTAACCACCCGAAATTCACCCGAGGCCCTTGAGACCTCAACCAAACATGCTAGAATATACCATAAAATCATTCAAATTTGTTACAACCTTCAGAACATTCAAAAGAACATCAAAATATCAAATTTGCATCGGATTCAAGCCTATGAATTTTAAGAACTTCCAAATTACGCTTTTGATAAAAACCCCGACCAAACCACGTCCGAATGACCTGAAATTTTGTACACATGTCACAAATGACACAATGAATCTATTTCCACTTGTGGAATTCCATTTTGACCGCTATAACAAAATCTCACCTATCAACCGAAAGACGCCAAAATCTCAATTTTGCCAATTCAAGCCTAAGCCTTCCATGGACTTCAAAAATGAATTATGATTACGCTCCTAAGTCCCAAATCACCTTATGTAGCTAACCAAATCATAAAAATTCCAATCTGATATCATTTACCAACAAGTCAAATCTTGGTCAAACTTTTCAAATTTCAAGCTTCAATAGAGAACTGTTTCTTCCAAATTCATTCTGATTACCCTGAAAACCAAAACCAAAAATTTACATAAGTTTATTACATCATATGGGGCAAGTCATTCCCGAGAACTAACGAGCCATGTGCAAAAGCTCAAAATGATTGGTCGGGTCGTTACATTAGGAGTATGAGCCATTGAGTGCTTATTTTCCTGATAAAGAGGTTATGCATATTAACGAGGTGGAACAGGATGACAAGCCAGGTTGGAAACATTTCTTTGATGGAGCCGCTAACATGAAAGTTGTCGAAATAGGGGCTATGCGTATTTATTAAACAAGGCATCACTACCTCGTTACAACCCGTCATACTTTCTATTGTACCAACAACATGGCATAGTATGAGGCATGTATTTTGGGATTGAGTTTAGCGATAGATATAGGAGTCCAGGAAGTCTTGTTCTTGGGAGACTCGGATCTTTTAGTGCACCAGATTCAAGGAGAATGGTAGAATCGAGATTTAAAGCTAATACCTTAGCAGCAATGTTTTCATGATCTTTGTCAATGGTTTTGATCAATAGAATTCAGGCATATTACAAGGATCCATAATTATGTTGTCGATGCCTTGGCTACCTTGGCATCAATGTTGCATCATCTAGATAAAGCTTATGTTTACCCATTGCATATTCAAGTTTGTGATCAGCATGCCTACTATAATATGGTTGAGGAAGAACTTGATAGTGAAACGAGGTTCCATGATATCAGGGAATACATCATGATGGGGCTATAACTGGTACACGTCACAGGTGATCAAAAGAGAACAATTTGACGTTTGGCTAATGGATTCTTCTTGAGCGGGGGAATCTTGTACAAGAGGACTCTAGATCTTGGACTATTGAGATGCATAGATGTTAAACAAGCCACATCTATCATGACAAAAGTGCATTCTAGGGCTTGTGGGCTGCATCTGAGTGGGTATGTTCTGGCAAAGAAACTTCTTAGAGCAGGTTATTACTAGCTCACCATGGAACGAGATTGCATTAGCTTTGTGCGCAAGTGTCATCAATGCCAGGTACACGGAGACTTGATCCATTCCCCATCATTTGAGCTACATACAATGTCCGCACCACGGACCTTTGTTTCTTGCAGCATGGATGTCATGAAGCCAATGGAGGCCGCGGCATCAAACGGGCACATGTTAATTATAGTGGACATCGATTATTTCACTAAGTGGGTTAAAGATAAGACTTTCAAATATGTGACCAAGAAGGTAGTGGTCGATTTTGTTAATTCAAATATCATTTCTCAGTTGGGAATCCCAAAGGTAATCATCACGGATAATGGTGTCAATCTTAAAAGGCATTTGATGAAAGAAGTATGCCAACAGTTCAAGATTACACATCAGAATTCAACTTTGTATCGCCGTAAGGCTAATGGAGTTATTGGTATGACCAACAAGAACATAAAAAAGATACTTCGTAAAATGGTGCAAGGTTTCAGGTAATGGCATAAAAAGTTTCCCTTCTTTTTGCTGGTCTATTACACTACCGTTCACACTTCAGTAGGTGCAACTCCTTATTTGTTGGTATATGGTAATAAAGCAGTGTTACCCCCGTCAGTGGAAATTCCATCACTAGCCAAAATTGATAATGATGAGTGGATTACAACTCGATTGGAGAAATTAAGTCTGATTGATGAGAAAAAACTTGCAGCAGTGTGTCATGGCTAGTTATATCAAAAGAGAATGGCTAGAGCATACAACAAAAAGGTGCATCCCTGAAAATTTGAAGTGGGTCAGCAAGTGTTGATCTGCATCCTTCCACACCATGCTAAATCTAAAGGAAAATATGCCCCAAATTGGCAAGGGTCGTTCATTGTAACGACAGTGTTATCCAACGTGCTTTGTACTTAATAGAATGCAAATGTGTAAATATGGCTATCAGTTCTGATGTGGTCAAAAGATTCAAATATTGGAATGGTGAAGGCATTTTCTTCTGCTATCTAAAATGTTTGTCCTTTGTTACCCCTTTGACCCTTATTTATTTTCTTTCATACACCTATTTTGGAATCGGTAGTAATGTTCAGAAATGCATATACAAAATATAAATAAAGAAGAAAAATACAGGAGAAAAATGAAAAAATTGAAAAGTAAGTAAAAAAGCAATTTCTATGTCATGAACTACATTCGACCTGATTCCTTTAAGGATACGTAGGTAGCCTCACGGTTCGGTGCCATCGAAATAAAAATTCAAAAGTCCCAAGGCAAAGAAACTGGGGTAAAAGCCGTGGTTTTGTAAAAGATCTGATTCCAAAAGTAGTAATTTTTAACCCATTCAAGTTGTTTTGAGCCTTTATGATATCCTTTCTTTCTTACTCCATCCAAGAGCCCACATTACAGTTCAAAGAAAGATCTTCCGATCAGTATTTGATAATTCAAAGTCAAACGAGATATAGGTACGATTCGCATTAGCGGAAACACTCAGTTCTGCACAAAGATAATGAGGAAATAAGAGAGTCCTATTTGTGAAAACCCTCACAGTCACCATAGGACGATGGAAAGATGATAGAAATTAAAAAGAGAGAGTCTTAATGGTGAAAATATTCACGGGAACAATGAAGTGGCGGTGAGGTGAGAGATGAACAAACGAGAGCGGTTTGTGGGCGAAAACCCTCCAAGGCACCGCGAGCCGAACAAGTTTGGTGATTTTGCAAAGATATTGGAATATGGAAACCCTCGGGCATAAAGTATGTCAACCGAAAGGTGATTGGCCGATCATGCTAGGCTGATTAATCCGAAATGCATGTCATGATCGTTGTTGGCAGCTGCCTCACTCAGATAAATCTCTTTACCTTTTCTTCCTCAAACAGTCTTCCTGTGTTAAATTTTCTTCGTTAGTCCTAACTCGCAAACTCATTGCATTTCATTTCTTTTGGGTTTACTTCTCCAAGTCTTTTCCAATGACAGCTTTGTTCAAGCAAGTAAGAAAGGATTTCAAAGCTTACTACCAACTTCAAAATTGCGGCCAGTGTTAGTGATGCAAAATGCAAAATAAGGGGGGTAGGGAATGTTCAAGGGTTCGAGTGGTTTGTGAATTTTTGGGAAGCTGCAGAGGTTCAGATTAAAAGGATAGAAATATATAAGTGCGGGTTGACTGTAGGGCACTCGGGTCATTCATGATCCTATGGTTGAGGTTCAATAAGAAGGACAAACAATTCTTTGCTAGTCCAAGCAGCTAATCAGAACAAAGCATGGTAGTGGAAAGGTCACCATAAGCAATAATGCCGCAAACTAACCACGACATTTTCAAACTGATAAAATTTTCATTGATTAAAACAGGGGCAAGAAATTTCATTTATTCTGCAGGAACCCTCCGTAAGAGAAGCATGTGCCAGACAGGTTCGGCCGTGAATCTTCAGGACCCTCCTGGATAATGGGACCTAGTTAAATTTCAAGACATCCATAGGTAATAAGATTCGACGTAAGTTCTAACTTTAGGAAATATAATTTAGCTTTAATGTTTTTGTTATGACCCTAGTTCGCCGTCCGTGAAATGTTGTAATGGCACCTAGTCTCAACGACTAGGTAAGCCTAACAATGCGGAAAATAACCAAAACTTGCGGTTAAAATAATTGAAAACTAAACTAACTGAATGAAACAATATTTAAAATGCCGCCCGACATATACAATACAACTTCTTGAACTAACAACACATCCCAAAACACATAAACCCATCAATCACAAGCTAAGAATACAATGAAATGCTCTAACTCTGGAATGTCTACATCAACCGTAAAGATAGAAGGGTTATCACAATAAGAAAGAATGGAAAGAGACTCGTCATTCTACGGATGTGGTAGATATACCTTGAAGTATCTGAAGGATCGCCTCGCCTCAATAGTGGTAAGTATGAGTCAAGATACCTGGATCTGCACATGAAAAACATGTGCATAAAGGGCATGAGTACACCACAATGGTACTCAATAACTGCCAAGCATAACCCCGGTTGGGTAGTGAAGAGGAAGGTCAGGGCCCTACTGAGATAAGATTAAAAATAAGGTATGATAGAATAAGATAAGCAATACAGTTGAAAGCTAACAATAACAATTTGATACGAGAAAGTAAGGAACACAATAACCGAAACAGAGGCTAAAACGAACACAAGGATATTAACTGGGGGATCTCTCAGTATCCTGAGGATCTCTCAGTATCCCGAGGATCTCTTAGTATCCTCAATCTATAGTAGGGATCTCTTGGTATCCCGAGTATCTCTTGGTATCATCAATATATGCTAGGGAGCTCTTGGTATCCCTAGGATCTCTTGGTATCCTCAATATACACTAGGGATCTCCTGGTATCCCGAAGATCTCTTAGTATCCTCAATATACATGCCAAGGATCTCTCGGCATCCCACATATGAGCTCAATCACAAAATCCACTCAGGGGATCTCCCGGGGTGCCTTCTCGTAGTCCTAAAATAAAACACACAACATTTGCAAAAATGAATACTCAATTACGCTCAACTTCATACCGAAGCAAAAACAGATGATTTCTAACCTAGCATGCTTCACGTAACACAAATAAGGCAGTTAAAGCAAATAGAGGGATTAAGTCAATTAGGCATGCCTCTCTAGACTAACAACAGGCTTAAATGCCAAGTAGTGCAAGCAAGAAAAGAAAAACACAACTACGACTATTTTAATGAAAACACGATTTTCAACAATTAGAACAAGTACGCACTCGCCACTTCACGTGCAAGTCATTTCAATTATCACAATACCAATCTTAATGGGAGAGTCCACTACACAAGGTTAGACAAGTCACTTACCTCAAACCAACTCAATAATCAACCTGAAACCGCGTTCTTCCCACGAGTATTCGACTCAAAATGTCCCAAATAAATTCAATTGAATTGCATAATGTAAATAGTACTTCAAGTAACTGATTCTACAGATAAACTCTAAGCTATTATGCGAAATTAAGTAAAATGGCCAAAATGCCCCTCGGGCCCATGCTCGAAATCATGTAAAATTTACATTTCTAGAATCCTCACACTATCATGACTTCATTTATATCAAAATTATCCCAATCTGACATCAAAATCGTGATCTAATTCAATTGTTAGGTCTAAGAACCTTTTCCAACTTTTCTTCAATTTTGCCACCCCAAATTTGAATTTAAACAACGAATTTAAGCATAGATTCATGGAAAATAATCAAAATGAGTAAGAATCACTTATCCAAAATACCAGGTGAAGATCCCTCTCAAAATCGCCTATCTTGAGCTCCCAAATAAAATTTTCCATGTTTTTGAGCAAACCCTCGATCTGTCCCCTTTTCTGCCAGTTCTGCTTCTACAGTCAAGGGACCACACTTGTGGTCCCGCTTCTGCGGAGAATTAACCGCATCTGTAAAAATCAATAACGCCCCCATAAATTCGCTTCTACGATACATTTTCTGCACTTGCGGTATCGGAGGTGCGATATTCTTCTCGCACCCGCGGCACCTACTGGACATTTCCAAATTCTTCTCCTACGGTTGAAATGTCGATTCTCCGGCTCTAAACCTACGGAACCCAAATTGCATGTGCGGTTATGGAAGATACCAGCAATGAAACATCTTCTTAAGTCTAAATTCTACCTCCGTTAAGCACCTAAAATTCATCCGAGGCCCCCGGGACCACAAATAAAAATGTCTACCAATCCTAAAACATCATTCAATCTTGTTCCAACCTTTAGAACGTTCAAAACACCAATTTAACCTCAAATTCAAGCCAAAGAACTCCAAAACTCTAGAAATACACTTTTGATAAAAAAATTTATCAACCCTTGCCCGAATTACCTAAAATTTTGCACACACGTCACATTCAACACTTCGGAGCTACTCCAAGTCCTGTAATTCAATTTTGAACCTCTATCGAACCGGAAATTTCAAAATTCGACCTTTCGGCATTTAAAGCCTAAATTAGCTACGGACCTCCAAAACACAATCCAAACATGCCTCTAAGCCTGATATCGCCGAACAGAGCTAATGGAACCCTCGAATTTCCATTCCGAGTTTGTCCTCACACTGTTCAAACTACGATGAACCTTCTAACACTTAAGTTCTCATTTAGGGACTAAGTGTTCCAAAACTCTCCGAAACATAAAATCGAATATCTCGTCAAATCAAGATAGCAGAAATAAATACAGGGAAAGAACTTAATGGGTGTTCGGGGCATTAATTCTTAAGACGACAGACCGAGTCATCACAATTTTCACCCTTGACATGTTAGTATGAAATGTTTAGGATAATAAGACTTAGCTTTTAAATTCTTAGAGATTTTTTCGGTACATGATTCATTTAACACTCACAGATGTGCCGAAATACCAAACATGTGTAGAAAATTTTCTTTTAATTTGTTGTAATGGAAGGAGCAACTGGGATAACAAGGGAATACATTTCAAGTCTCGGCAATCAGGTGCACACCTAGAGAACAAGGGAATACAGTTCAAGATTTTAGCAATCAAGCGCACACCTGGAGAATAAGGGAATACAACTCAAGTTTTGGCAATCAGATGCCCACCTGGGGAACAAGGGAATGCAGTTTAAGTTTTTGGAAAGCAGGCGCCCACCTGGATAACAAGGAAATACAGTTCAAGTTTTGGTAATTAAGAGCCAACCTGGAGAACAAGGGAATACAGTCCAACTTTTGGTAATCAGGCGCCCACTTGGAGAACAAGGGAATACATTTCAAGTTTTGGCAGTCATGCGCGCACCTGGAGAACAAGGGAATACAGTTTAAGTTTTGGTAATCAGGTGCCCACCTGGAGAAAAAGGGAATACAATTCAGGTTTTGGCAATTAGGTGCCCACCTGGAGAACAAGGCAATATAGTTCATGCTTTTGCAATCAAGTGCCAATCTCGAGAACAAGGGAATATAATTCATGTTTCATCAATCAGGCACCCACCTGAAGAATGAGGGAATACATTTTATGTTTTTGCAGTCAGGTGCCCGCCTGGAGAACAAGGGAATATAGTTTAAGTTTTGGTGATCAGGCGGCCTCCTGAAGAACAAGAGAAAACATTTCAAGTTTAGGAAATCAGGCGCCCACCTAGAGAACAAGGGAATATAGTTCATTTTTTCTCAATAGGGCGCCCACCTTGAGAACAAGGGAATAGAATTCATGTTTTGGCAATCAGGTGCCCACCTGGAGAAAAAGGGAATACAATTCAAGTTTTGTCAATCAGGCGCCTATCTGGAGAACAAAGGAATACAATTTAAATTTTGAAAATTAGGCGCCCACTCAGAGAACAATGGAATATCGTTCAAGTTTTGGTAATAAGCGACCTACCTTGAGAACAATGGGATATAGTTCACGTTTTTGAAATCAGGCACCTACTTGGAGAATAAAGGAATATAGTTCAACTGTCGACAATCAGGTGCACACCTAGAGAATAAGGGAATACAGTTCAAGTTTTTAGAGAACAGGCGCCCACCCAGAGAATAAGGGAATACGGCTCAAGTTTTAGCAATCAGATGCCCACCTAGAGAACAAGGGAATACAGTTTATATTTTCGAAACGCAGGCGCCCACCTGAAGAATAAGGGAATACAGTTCAAGTTTTGGCAATCATGCTCCCTGTGATGACCCGGCCGATCGTCTTGATAATTCACGCCCTGATCCCCTATTACCTGCTTCCCCCAAGTTCATTTCTGCTATTTTAGTTTGCCGAGACGTTTGGCATTGGGTTTCAGAGAGTTTTGGGACACTTAGGTCCTAAATGAGAGCTTAAATGCTGGAAAGTTATCCGTAGTCGAAACAGTGTGAAGACGGCCTTGGAATGTAAATCTGATAGTTCCGTTAGCTTCATTAGGTGATTTTGGGGTTGGGAGCGTGTTCGGATGTGTTTTGGAAGTCCGTAGCTAATTTAGTCTTGAAATGCCGAAGTTTAAAATTGTAATGTTTTCGGGCCAATAGTGAGATTTTGATTCGAGTGTCGGAATGGAATTCCAGAAGCTGCAGTAGCTCTGTCCTGTTATTTGGGATGTGTGTGAAAAATTTCAGTCCGTTCGGGCGAGGTTTGGTTAGGTTTTATATCAAAAGCGTATTTTGATAGAATTCGAAGTCCTTAGGCTTCAATCATTGGATATATCGGGTTTTCGGTGTCGTTTTAAGTGTTTTAAGGATTGGGACAAGTTTGAATATGATATTAGATGTTATTGGTGATTTTGGTTGAGTCTCATGGGCCTCGAGATCATTTCGGATGGTTGACAGAAGTATTTTAAAAGTTGGGAGATATCAGATTTTGCTGCTTCTGGTATTTTCACATCTGCGGCTTATGAACTGCAGATGCGGCATGCATGAATGAAGAAGCGGGTTTGGTCAGGGTGTTCAGTTTTCGCAAATACGGTGGGAATTCTATAGAAGCTAGTCGGCATCTGCGAGATCAGGACCGCAGAAGCGGTGTTTGGGACTTTAATGAAACCACAGAAGTGGCATGTTTTCCATAGAAACTGAATCTCATGAGCGGTAATGGTCCGCAGAAGTGGAACCTGGCCACATAAGGGAAAGCCGCAGAAGCGGCACATTGTCCACAGAAGCGGGATCGCAAGTGCGGTCCCTTGACCGTAGAAGCGAAAATCATTGGAGTGAAATAGTGATTTTGAGGGTTTGTTTTCAAAGTTAGAAAAATCAAATTGGAGCTCGGCAGAGGGCGATTTTGATAGGTTATTGAAGAGAAAATCATTGGGTAACGTTTCCTTAATCCTTTCTAGTTATATTTCATCAATATGTAGTTAAATCCATCATTTAAATTTGAATTGGGGATCAAAAATTGGGAAAAATTGGAAGAAACATCTTAGGCCGAAATTTTTACTTTTGAGCGGGTTTTTGTTATCCAATTTGGGAAATTTTACATGGTTAGACTCATGAGAATACGAGGTTTCTGAAAATGTTAATTTCATCCGATTCCAAGGTGTTGGCATGAGGTGCGTTTTGGTTATTTCACCTAATTTCGCGCCTTGGCTTTAAATTTAATAGTATAATCAGTTGCTTGAGATGTTATTTATGATATGTAATTGAATTGAATAAATTTGGGCTATTTGCAGTCGGATACTCATGGCAAAGGCGTAATTTCTACTTGATTTTTGAATCGGTTCGAGGTAAGTGGATTGTCTAACCTTGTGTGGGGGACCTTTCCCCTTAGCACATGATATTTGATATTTGAATTCCTTATACGTGAGGTGACAAACGCGTACTTGAGCAAATTGTTGAGGAAATCCGTTTTTACTTGAAGTATTTCAATTGAGTTTTTCTTGATTATCCGTTTATCCTAATTGTAAGCTCTTCCTGTGTTAGCTTAGAGAAGCATGTTAGTTGATTTACTTGCCTATTTGCTTAAACTGTCTTGTTTGTACTCCGTGAAGCATGTTAGGCCAGAATTTACTATTTGTTGTTCAGAGTTTAGTATTTTTCTTGTTCGTTTGAGTTGATATTCTATGTTTTAAATTTGTGACTACGGGACGGTATCCCGGGAGATCCCCTGTATGTGATATGTTCGGGATTGAGAGTGCGAGATACTAAGAGACCTTCGCACATGTATATACATAGTTATTAAGGATACGAAGAGATCCCCGAATTGCTATTTAGGATACCAAGAGATCCTCGGGATACAAAGAGATCCCTGAATTGCTATTGAGGATACCAAGAGATCATCAGGATACCAAGAGATCCCTTGGTTATACGTTGAGGAGACCAAGAGATCCTCGGGATAACAAGAGATCGTCAGTTATCATTCCTGTGGTGAGCAGCATTTTCTTGCATTGCTTTGTTTCTACTTTCTATTACTGTATTCCTTATTTATCATGTCTAGATCCTCATTGTAGAATTTATCAATATTGTTTTTCTTATCATATCATTTATATTGTTTTATCTCAGTAGGGCCTTGACTTTCCTCGTCACTACTCGACCGAGGTTAGGCTTGGCACTTACTGAGTACCGATGTGGTGTACGCATTCGCTTTATGCGCATGTTTTTCATGTGCAGATCCAGGTAGCTCTACCTAGGTGTATCATCCTTGAGGCGAAGATATCTAGAAGAGATTTCGAGGTATATCGGTCGCGTCTGCAGACCTGGCGTCTCTTTCTTATTATAGCTTTAGCAGTTAGCTTTTCCTTTTGGTACTGTTCGTTTTAGATATTTTTGAGTTAGAGGTATGTATTTAGTTTCCGTTAGCCTATGTTCCCGTGAGTTTTTGGGTTTTGGGGTGATATTGTAGACTTCCGCATCTTTTTTTTAGTTGTATATGCCGAGCGGCATTTATATATAGTTTTCTTTTACTTGTTAAGTTTTTGATTAAATATTCCGCAAGCTATGTTATTTTTCCTCATTGTTAGGCTTACCTAGTTATAGGGAGTAGTTGCCATCACGACATGTTCACAGAAGGTGAACTAGGGTCGTGAAAGTTAATATCAGAGCTCTAGGTTCATAGGTGTCACGGAACGCAGGCCGGTTTATTAGAGTCTCGTTGATCGGTAAGGATATGTCTGTACTTATCTACGAGAGGCTATGTAACTGTTAGGAAAAAACTGTCACTTAATTTGATTTCCTTGTCGTGCGACATCTTGACAACACCAATTCTAAACTTCTATCTTCTATTCTCTCCCATATGGTGAGGACACATGCTACTCAAGATGATCAGGATCCCGCGCCCCGTACTACAGCCATCAGAGGCCAGGGACGGGGTAGAGGTTGAGGACGCGCACGTGGTGCAGCCAGAGCACCTACGCGAGCTCCCGACGAGGCACCACCAGCAGATCCAATTGGAGCCTAGGCACCTGGCACGCATACTACTGCCACTACTACTCCAGCTCTTCACGAGACTTTGGCTATGTTCATGAGCATGTACACCACCTTGGCTCAGGCAGGGTTGCTTCCCCTTACTACAACCACATCTCAGGCTGGGGGAGGAGCACAAACTCCCGCCGTCCGCACTCCTAAGCAGTGAGTGCATGTTTAGCAGTTTCCCAAGAGTATTCCCGCACTGGCTTTTGGTGCCCGTTCAGCCCGAGGACAGGGCAGTAACATCTGAGCATGAGCAGTTGAGGCTTGAGAGGTTCAAGAAGTACAAGCCTCATGTATTCAGTAGATTAGCATCAAACGATGTTTGGGATTTCTAGAGGAGTGTCACTGTATTCTTCTCACTATGGGCATAGTAGAGACCAGCGAGGTTTCCTTCACTGCCTTCCAGCTTTAGGGGGCCGCCTATGATTGGTGGCGCACGTATGAGATAGACAGTCCAGCCGAGGCTGCCTCACTGACCTGGACCAAGTTCTCAGATATGTTGATGAGAGAGTTTCTCCCTCAAAGTCTCCGGGACGCATAGCGCGGAGAGTTTGAGCATTTGGGCCAAGGTACTATGACCGTTTTGGAGTATGCTATCCGCTATACCAGGTTGGCCAGGCATGCACCGGCCTTGGTCGCTAAAGTTTGTGCGAGAGTTCGCAGGTTCATTGAGAGTCTTACCCCACCAATCAGATCTAGCATGGCTCGAGAGTTGGAGATGGACATCCCTTATCAGCAGGTAGTGAGTATTGTTAGCATTATCGAGGGTATGATCGCCAGGGAGCGAGTGGAGAGAGAGGCCAAGAGGTCTCGAGAGTAGGGTCACTACTCTGGTGCCCGTACCCCAGCATCAGGTCATCATGGTAGGGGTTATGTGGGTCGCTCCATTCATTCAGCTCTTCTAGCAGCCTGTAGTGCTCCAGCTCCGCCTATACCTCAGGAGCCTTACTATGCACCTACAGATTCTAGCGCGACTCCTGTGCGGGGTGCTTTCAGAGATCAGTCTAGCAGATCTGGACCGAGCTAGTCACAGCTACCGCGCCCTCCCATAACTTGTTTTTAGTATGGAGACACCTAGCATGTGGTGAGGGATTGCCCTAGACTTGGGAGGAGTGCAGCCCCATAAACCTCTCAGCCACAGCGCGCTTAGTAGAGTTCTCCGGCCATGATCATAGCTCCAGCTGCTGCCCCACCTGCCCAGTCAGCTAGATGTAGAGGTCGGGGAGATAGAGGCCACCCTCGAGAAAGGGGCCAATCCATATATTATGTTATTCCTGCTCATACCGAGGTTATTGCCTCCGACTCCGTCATTACAGGTATTATATTGGTTTGGCACAAAGAGGCATCGGTTCTATTTTATCTGGGCTCTACTTACTATTATATGTCTTCTTACTTTGCTCCACATTTGGGTGTACCTCGGGATTCGTTGAGTGCCCATGTTTATGTTTCCACTTCTGTGGGGGATTCTCTTGTTGTGGACCGCATTTATCGGTCATGCCTGGTTACTATTCATGGTTTTGAGACCACAGCAGATTTATTGTTACTCGATATGGTTGATTTTGATATTATCTTGGGCATGGACTGGTTGTCGCCCTCTTTTTCTATTCTTGATTTTCACGCCAAGACCGTGACGTTGGCTATACCAGGTATTCCGCGTGTTGAGTGGAGTGGTAATTTAAATCACACTCCTAGTAGAGTTATATCTTTCCTTAGAGCTCATCACATGGTTGATAAGGGGTGTGCCGCGTAATTAGCTTATGTGAGAGATGTCAGTGTTGATACCCCTTCTGTTGATTCAGTTCCAGTGGTGTGGGATTATCCTAATGTGTTTCCAACTGTTCTTCCAAATATGCCAACCGATAGAGACATTGATTTTGGCATTGATCTGTTGCCGGGCACTAAGCCCATTTACATCCCTCCGTATAGTATGGCTCTTCCTGAGTTGAAGGAGTTGAAGGATCAGTTGTAGGAATTGCTTGATAAGGTTTTTATTTGTCCCAGTGTTTCACTATGGGGTGCTCCTATCTTGTTTGTGAAGATAAAGGATGGTTCTATCCGTATGTGTATTGACAGTGAAGAACTGTTATCCTTTGTTTCGTATTGAGGACCTCTTTGACTAGCTTCAGGGCACACAGGTGTTTTCTAAGATTGACTTGTGCTTAGGTTACCATCAATTGAAGATTCGGGAGCCAGATATCCCGAAGACTGCCTTCAAGACTCGGTATGGTCATTATGAGTTCCTTGTTATGTCATTTGGGCTAATCAACGCCCCAGCAGTTTTCATGCATTTGATGCACAATGTGTTCAGGCCATATCTCGACTGGTTCGTTATTGTTTTCATAGATGATATTCTTGTATACTCTCGGAGTCGGGAAGATCATGAGCAGCACCTGAGGACAGTGCTTAAGACCCTACGAGAGAAGAACTTATATGCAAAGTTCTCGAAATGTGTGTTTTGTTGAGTTTTGTGGCATTCTTAGGTCACGTGGTATCGAGTGAGGGCATTCGGGTGGATCTAAGGAAGATAGAGTCTGTGTAGAGTTGGCCTAAGCCCTCCTCAGCTATAGAGATTCATAATTTTCTTCGCTTTGCGAGCTACTACCGTCGTTTTATGGAGGGATTTTTATCGATTATGGCCCCAATGACTGGATTGACCCGGAAGGGTGCCCCATTTCAGTGGACAGAAGAGTGTGAGGCGAGCTTTCAGAAGCTCAAGACATCTTTGACTACAGCCTCAATTTTTATGTTGCCTATCGGATCGGGGGCTTATACTGTCTATTGTGATGCCTCGAGAGTTGTCCTCGCAGCGGTGTTGATGCAGGATGATAGGGTGATTTCCTACGCATCCAGACAGTTGAAGATGCATGAGAAGAATTATACTATCCACGACTTTGAGCTAGCTGCTATTGGTCATGCTTTAAAGTTTTGGCGTCATTATTTGTACGGTGTGCCTTGTGAGATCTATACTGACCATCAAAGTTTTCAGCACTTGTTCATGCAAAAGGATCTAAATATGCCCAAGAGGAGGTGGTTAGAGTTACTGAAGGATTATGAAATTACTATTATGTATCACCCGGGCAAGGCCAATGTGGTGGCGGATGCCTTGAGTCATTAGGCAGAGAGTTTGGGGAGTTTGGAATATTTACTAGCGTCAGAGAGGCTTACGGTGATGGATGTTCATGCCTTAGCCAGCTAGTTTGTGAGATTTTATCTTTCGGAGCCTAGTCGGGTTCTAGCTTGTGTGGTTTCCCGGTCTTCCATATTTGATTGTATCAGGGAGCGACAGTATGATGACCCTCACTTGCTTGTCCTTAAGTACAAGGTTCAGCGTGGTGATGCCAGAGATGTGACCATCCGAGATGACGGGGTATTGAGGATGCAGGGCCGGATTTGTGTGCCCAATGTTAATGAGCTTCGAGAGTTGATTTTAGCAGAGGCCCATAGTTCGCGGTATTCCATCCATCCGGGTGCCATAAAGATGTATTAGGACTTGAGACACCACTATTGGTGGAGGCGGATGAAGAATGATATAGCTAGTTATGTGTCGAGATGCCTCAACTGCCAGCAGGTGACGTATGAGCACCAACAACTGGGTGGGTTGCTTTAGCAGATAGAGATTCCGGAGTGGAAATGGGAGCGCATCACCGTGGACTTTGTATCTAGACTCCCTCGGACCTTGAAGAATTTTGATGCCATTTGGGTTATTGTGGATCGGCTGACTAAGTCCGCTCACTTTATTTCGGTGTGTACCACCTATTCATCGGAGCGGTTGGCGGAGATTTATATCCGGAAGATCGTCAGTCTGCATGGTAGTCCAGTTTCTATTGTTTCAGACAGAGGTACTCAGTTTACATCGCGGTTCTCGAGAGCCGTGCAACAGGAGTTAGTTATTCGGGTGGAATTGAGCATGTGATTTCACCCCCGGACGGACGGACAGTCAGAGCGCACCATTCATATTCTTGAGGATATGCTCTGTAAGTGTGTGATTAAGTTTGGAGGGTCATTAGATCAGTTCTTGCCATTCGCAGAGTTTTCTTACAAGAGCAGTTTTCAATACAACATTCAGATGGCGCCGTATGAGGCTTTATATTGTAGGAGGTGTAGATCTCTGGTGGGCTGGTTTGAGCTGGATGAGGCCAGGGTATTGGGCACTGAGTTGGTTCAGGATGTATTGGAGAAGGTTAAGATGATTCAAGATAGACTCCGTACAGACTAGTCAAGACAGAAGAGCTACGGGTACATGACGGTTCGTGATGTTTCATATATGGTTGGTGAGCGAGTTTTGCTTCGAGTTTCGCCTATGAAAGGCGTCACGAGGTTTGCATAGAAAGGGAAGTTGAGTCCGAGGTTTATTGGCCCCTTTAAGATTTTGACGTGAGTTGGGGAGGTTGCTTATGAACTTGGTTCATCCGGTATTTCAAGTTTTGATTTTCCGAAGATATCACGGTGACCCGTCGCACGTGTTGGATTTCAATTCAGTCCAGTTTGACATGGATCTATCCTACGTTGAGGAGCCAGTAGGTATATTGGATAGGCAGATCAGAAAGTTGAGGTCGAAGAACATTGCTTCAGTAAAGGTTTAGTGGAGGGGTCAGCCGGCCGAGGAGGCGACTTGGGAGACCAAGCGTGATATGTGTAGTTGGTACCCTCATCTTTTCACTACTTCAGGTATGTTCTCTATGCTCGTTCGAGGATGAACGAATGTTTGCGTGTAGGAGGATGTGATGACCCGACTGGTTGTGTTAAGAATTAATGCCACGATCCCCTATTAACTGCTTTCCCTAAGTGCATTTTAGCTATTTTGGTTTGTCGCGACGTTCGGTGTTGGGTTTCGGAGTGTGTTGGGACACTTAGTCCCTAAATGAGAGCTTAAGTTTTGGAAAGTTGTCCATAGTCGGAACAATGTGAAGATGGCCTCGTAGTGGAAATCCGATGGTTTCGTTAGATCCATTAGGTGATTTCGGGGTTGGAAGCATGTTCGGAATGTGTTTCGGAAGTCCGTAGCTAATTTAGGCTTGAAATACCGAAGTTAGAATATTTGAAGTTTCTGGGTAAATAGTGAGATTTTGATCTGAGGGTCGGAATGGAATTCCAAAAGTTGTAGTAGCTCTGTCATGTCATTTGGGATGTGTGTGAAATATTTCAGGCCATTCGGGCGAGGTTTGGTTACGTTTTTTATCTAAAGCATATTTTGATAGAATTCGAAGTCCTTAAGCTTTAATCATTGGATATATCGGGTTTCCGGTGTCGTTTTAAGTGTTTTATGGATTGGGACAAGTTTGAATAGGATATTTTGTATTATTTGTGTTTTTGGTTGAGGTCACGGGGGCCTCGGGATCGTTTCGAATGGTTGACGGAAGGATTTTGGAAATTTGGAGATATCAGATTGTGCTGCATCTTGCATTTTCGCATATGCGGCTTGGAGGACCGCAGAAGCGGGTTTGGTCAGGGTCTTTAGTTTCCGCAGATGGGTGGGAACTCCACAGAAGCGGGTTTGCATCTGCAAGATCTGGACGGCAGAAGCGGAGTTTGGGCCTTTAGTGAAACCACAGAAGCGGCATGTTTTCTGCAGAAGCGAAACATCAGAAGCGGTGTGAGACCACAGAAGAGGAACCGCAGGAGCGGTAATGGTCTGCAAAAGCGAAACCTGACCACTTAAGGGAAAGCTGCAGAACCGGCACATTGTCTGCTGAAGCGGGACTGCAGGTGCAGTCCCTTGACCGCAGAAGCGGAAATCACTGGAGTGAAATAGTGATTTTGAGGCTTTTTTTTCAATGTTAGAAAAATCAAATTGGAGCTCGGGAGAGGGCGATTTTGAGAGGGGTTTGAAGAAAAAATCATTGGGTAACATTTCTTTAATCCTTTCTAGTTATATTTCATGAATATGTAGTTAAATCCATCATTTAAATTTGAATTGGGGATCAAAAATTGGGAAAAATTTGAAGAAACTTCTTAGGCAGAAATTTTGAGTTTTGAGTGGGTTCTTGATATCCGATTTGTGAAATTTTGACATGGTTAGACTTGTGAGAGTACGAGGGTTCTAAAAATGTTAATTTCATCCGATTCCGAGGCACTGGACTAAGGGAGTTTCGGTTATTTTACATAATTTTGATCCTTAGCTTTAAATTTAATAGTATAATCAGTTGCTTGAGGTGTTATTTATGATATGTAATTGAATTGGATAGATTTGGGCCATTTGGAGTCGGATACTCGTGGCAAAGGCGTAGTTTCTAGTTGATTTTTGTACCGATTCTAGGTAAGTGTCTTGTCTAATCTTGTGTGGGAGATCTTTCCCCTTTGGACATGATTTTTGATATTTGAATGCCTCGTACATGAGGTAACTAGCGCGTACTTGAGCTAATTGTTGAGGAAATCCGTTTTTACTTAAAGTATTTCAATTGAGTTTTTCTTGTTTATCTGTTTATCCTAATTGTAAGCTCTTCCTATGTTAGGTTAGAGAAGCATGTTAGTTGATTTACTTGCCTATTTGCTTAAACTGTCTTGTTTGTACTCCGTGAAGCATGTTAGGCCAGAATTTAATATTACATGTTTCGAGTTTAGTATTTTTCTTGTTCATTTGAGCTGATATTGTATGTTTTAAATTTGGGACTACGGGACGGCATCACGTAAGATCCCTTGTACGTGATATGTTCTGGACTGAGAGTGGGGGATACCAACAGATCCCTGGCACATGTATATACACAGTTATTGAGGATACCAAGAGATCCTCAGGATACCAAGAGATCCCCGAATTGCTATTGAGGATACGAAGAGATCCTTCAGATACGAAGAGACCCTAGGGATACCAAGAGACCTCGGTTATAGGGTGAGGATGCCAAGAGATCATCGGGATACCAAGAGATCCCCAGTTATCATTCCTGTAGGTAGCAGCATTTTCTTGCATTGCTTTATTTCTGCTTTCTATTACTCTATTTCTTATTTATCCTGTCTTGCCCTCGTTGCAGACTTTATCTATGCTATTTTTCTTATCCAATCATTTATATTCTTTTATCTCAGCAGGGCCTTGACCTTCCTCGTCACTACCCAACCGAGGTTAGGCTTGGCACTTACTGAGTACTGTTGTGGTGTAGTCATGCCCTTACTGCGCATGTTTTTCATGTCGAGACCCAGGTAGCTCTGCCCGGGCGTATCATCCTCGAGGCGGAGAGATCTAGTAGATATTTCCAGGTACATCTGCTGTATCCACATACCTGGAGTCTCTTTCTTATTCTAGGTTTAGCAATTAGATTTTCCTTTTCGTACTGTTCCTTTTAGACATTCTAGAGTTAGACCTATTTATTTAATTTCTGTTAGCCTGTGTTCCTGTGAGTTTCCGGGTTTTGGGGTGATATTGTAGACTTCCGCATCTTTTTTTTGAGTTGTATACGCCGAGCGGCTTTTATATACAGTTTCCTTTTAATTGTTCGGTTTTTAATTAATTATTTCGCAAGCTATGCTATTTTTCTGCATTGTTAGGCTTACCAATTTATAGGGACGAGGTGCCATTACGATATATTCACGGAGGGCGAACTGGGGTCGTGACACTCCCACCTGCAGAACAAAAGAATACAGTTCAAGTTTTGGCAATCATGTGCCCACTTGGAGAACAAGGGAATATAGTTCAAGTTTTTGCAATCAGGCGCTCACCTAGAGAAGAAGAGAATACAGTTTAAGTTCTCGGAAACCAGGCGCCCAACTGGAGGATAATGGAATACAATTTAAGTTTTGGCAATCGGGTGCCCACCAGGAGAATAAGGGAATACAGTTCAAGTTTTTGCAATCCGGCGCCCACCTGGAGAACAAGAGAATATAGTTCAAGTTTTGGCAATCAGGCCCCCACATGGAAATCAAGGGAATACAGTTCATGCTTCGGCAATCAGACGACCTCTGGAGAACAAGGGAACATAGTTCAAGCTTGGGTGATCAGGCACCTACCTGGAGAACAAGGAAATACAGTTCAAGTTTCGGCAATCAGGAGCCCACCTGGAGAATAAGAGAACTTATTTCAGAACTCATTTCGGAATTCAATTCGAGTTAGCAACATCAAAAGCTCGTCTTAAGAGTGCAAGTAAATAGTTCATGATGGACGACAGAGCTGCAGAAATTTCAAGACCATGTTTGACGATATGTTGATAGGATTCTTGTAACTCGTATATCATAGTTTAGCCTAGCATCTTTTTATTTTTGTCTCGGTATAATAAGGAGTTCAGCAAGCAGTAGCTGCAACAACAATAGTAAAATTACAACTTCCCGGTAGTCCCAACTACTAAACTTCCAGAACCACACTGCCCTGATTTCTTTATAGCAAAGGATATGTAGGCAACCTCGGAAGCAATGTTCAGTCAGATCTTTCAAAAAATGCTTCCAGCGGAGTATTCAACCTAGCAAAAATCACTCATATCCGCTCACTTTATCTTTTTATGAAAACTCTTCGTCTTTCGAGCAAAGAAGGGCGGCTGTGAGCACGTGATTTTTGCCCTTTGTGAAATACCCGTACAAATTAAAGAAATATATTTTCTCAATTATTAGAAATTTTATAGGATTTTTTGTACGAATTTGTGTTAATTGATCGCATTTCTATGCATGTTTACTTTTATTAAAATCATTAAAAATACCCAAAATACTATACATTGCATTTATATTTTATTTTCATATTTTAGGGTTAAATAATTAATTAGTGTCTTTATTAAAAATGAAACTCACAGAAATTGGTTCAATTGCACACTTTTAGCCTTTTATTTTTAGATTAGTAATTTTCTCTTTTAATATAGGATCAGCTAATTTTTATAAATATTATACTTAGACAAGTAGTTTAATTTTATAATTTAGATAATTCAGGATTTTATTAATTAAATAAAAGGAAAAGAAAAATAAAATAAAAAAGGGAAAAAGGGAATTGGAGAAAGAAAATGGAAAAAAGGAATAAATTTGTCACGATCCAAACCTCGCTCCGATATTGATGGCGCAACTCGTGAAGACAAGGCCAGCCAACCAACCCTATTTGCCTCTTTCAAAAATAGATAAACATGAATAAACAATTTTTAAAAGTTATTCAATAATATAACTTAGCGGAAGTACAACCAAACACAACCCAAATCGGGGTGTCACAAGTCACGAGCATCTAGAAAAGTCTAAATACAACTACAAGGCCAGTAATATGCAGAATATAATTTAGAATCAAAGAAAGAAATCCAGTGTCGCGAACGTTGGCGGTCACCTTGCTCAGCTACGATGGCAAACATCTTCAACCTGCTCAAAATCCGCTACCTGGTGAACAAATACCTGCATTTGCACGCGAGGTGCAGGGACAAAAGTGAGTACTCCAACTCAGTGAGTAATAGCCGGGTACAAATTTCTGAGAAAAATAGTGAAACCTGTGAAATCTTTAGAAATACCTTGTCTCAGTTCAAATCTCTTTTGAAAATGATCTCTTCAGTAATTATGAAAACGATTTCTAAATAGTTAGTGCTGATAAGCATGCAAAAATCCGCTCCTCGGGCACAAGTACCACAGTATAACAGGTAGAAAGACAAGTAAATATGCAAGATGAGCATATCAAAGTTTGCCCCTCGGGAAACATCTCAAAACAGTACCGGCCCCTCGGGCATGATTTATGTTCTTGGCCTGCCATTGTTACCTGACCGGTCAGCCATTGTTACCTAACCAAAATGCGTATAACAGTGCCATTGATACCACTGTCCAAAAATTTATCCGCTCTAGATGGGTACCTGCGCTCACTGAGGGTGTACAGACTCCGGGAGGGGCCCCTTACGGCCCAAGCGCAATATCAAGCCACCTCGTGGCATATAAACAAGGCCTGAAAGTCTTATCACATCTCACTCGAGTCCTGAAAGCCTCCTCATATATCACTCGAGGCCTGAAAGCCTCCTCACATATCCCTCGAGGCCTGAAAGCCTCCTTACAAATCACTCAATGCCTGAAAGCCTCCTAACCTCACGCTCAAGGCCTGAAAGCCTCACTCAGTCCAGAAAATATCATAAGCCCCTCGGGCATCAATAAAATAATAGTTCTCAACCCAAACTACAATTAAATATCAGTAAGGTCTCAAAAATCAATTAAAATGGCTGATTTTGCAAAAACAGTGTAATCAATAGGACTGAGTTCAAGTAGTATATAGAATAATGAGGAAAGAGGGACAAAAATCCCCGAAGGATTCAAATAGTTGGCACGAAGCCCAAATATGGCAATCAGCCTAAATCATGATAATAAGAAATATGTTCCAGTCAAATACGCGATAAAAATAATCAATCGAGACGGACCAAAGCACAATCCCCAATGGTGATCTACCCCACACACGGTATCCGGCGTGTAAGTCACCTAAATATAGCACTATGGTGTGCAAATCCGGGGTTTCAAACCCTCAGGATATAATTTACAATCATTACTCGCCTCGAATTGGTGAAATCTCTAGCTCGCGACGCCTTTTCCCCTGAACCCGGCCTCCACGCACGGCGAATCTATCCAATATCAGAGCGAATACATCACAATATGCCAATGGGACAATACCCAATCGAAAACAATCGAAAAATAGCAAAAAATCTCGAAATTAGCAAAACCCGAGCCCCAGGCCCACTTCTCATAAATCAGAAAATTTAACATCAATGGATTCCTCGTCTTCTCACGAGTTCATACATACAAAGAACTCTCAAATCCGGGCTCAAATGACCCATCAAATCCTAATTTGAAATATCAAAAACTCAAGCCCTAGTTCATCAATTTTAGACTTAATTTCTATGAATTTCAAGGTTAATTTCACATAATAATCATTTTTAACTCATAAAACTTACCTATAGTCAATCCCAGACGAAACCCTCTTCAATTGCTCCTAAAAAGCTCTCAAGATGTTCAACAATGGAGGAAAATACCCTTAGCTCGCAGATGAAATGTTATTTTAAAACTCTTCTGCCCAGGCTTATTCCCGCTTCTGCGACTCAGCTTCTACGGATTCTTCAAAACTGCTCCGGACCGCATCTGCGAACACCGCATCTGCGAAACTCCTCCATATGGCTAAGAGTTGCACCTATGATCCCTTCTTCGCTTATGTGGAACCGCATCTGTGGCTCGTTTTCCGCAGATGCGGAAATACCAGATACCAGCAAACCAGAAATTCCACAACTCCAAAATTCATCCGGATGGCCATCCAAAATCACCCCGAGGCCGCTGAGACCACAACCAAAAACACTGATTTGATCCAATACCTTATTCAAACTTTCTCGAACCATCAAAACACCACAGTTAACACAAAAATCATCAAGTTACATCAAATTCAAGCCTAAGTTCATCCAAATCTTCCGAAACTCGCACTCGATCAAAAACCCAACCAAAACACCTCCGAATCAATTTAAATTTTGCATACACATCCCAAATCACTTAACAAAGCTACTGCAACTCTAATAATTCCATTTCGACCCTCGGATCAAATTCTCACATATCAACCAAACATCGCCAAAATGCTAACTTCGCCAATTCAAGCCTAATTCTACACCAGACCTCCAAAATAAATTTCGATCATACTCTTAAGTCACAAATCATCCCCCGAAGCTAACCAAATCACCGAAAATCATATCCGAACCTTCTAACTCATAAGTCAACATCCGGTTGACTTTACCAAACCAAACCTTCCGTAAAGAGACTAAGTGTCTCATTTTCTATCAAAACTAATCCAAATCAACTCTAACATACCAATTACTGATAATGAAACATAAAGAAGCATAAAATGGTGTAAACGGAGCGGTAACTCATGAGACAACGGGTCGGGTCGGCACAAAATTTCGGATTTTATTAATTCAATTTATTTGTTAAATAACATGATTGATTAAACGAGATTATTTGTTGGAAAAAAGGACTTCCAGTTGTATTTTCTTTCAAATGGGATCTGGTCAAAGGAGTGCAATACAAGATCCCTTGAAGGAAAAGACCTCTGTTGGTGAATCGGGGTGAAACGGACCTCAAAAAATGGTTGGCTCACTTTTTATTCCTCAGATGGTAAGGTGTCATTTACTTCTCCACTTTCCTTATCTTTTCTTCAAATGTCAATCAATTTCCTTATGATTTGTTAATTTTTTTTATTCTTCATCTTTTTAAGAAGCCTTCTTTGTTTCAATCCTTAGACATGTTTAATCAGTAGTGTTACGGCTCATTAGTTAAGCATTTTCATCAGAATCACTAATTGGTTAGTTTGTCATTTTAGGGTTTGTTATATTGGTTTAGATTGCTTTAATTCAAGTCATTATATTAGTTCCCTTTCATTGATTATGTTGCACTAGTGCAGTAATGTTGGCTGGATGGGTTAATTCATAGAAAATGGCTCATTATTGATTAATTATGAATTCATGTTAATGTTAGGTTCAAATGTTTATGTGTTGTGTTGTTTATGATTTCAGTTCAAAGCAAAAAGAATATAGGGTTAGTTAAAAGCATAATTGAATTAGAATTTGTTCCATTTGATGTTCCTTGCTTTCAAGTCATATTTTTGTGTTGTTTGTTTAGTTTGTAATTGTTAAACTCTTCTAGGGGCTTAATTGAATAGATAAAAACTTAGGAGGATATTTTAGGTAATGGAAATAAGATTTTTAAAAGGGAAGCTTCTAGAATCTGGGGCAACTAGCTCAATTTTGGCCAGCACAAATGCTAGAGCCAATCAAAAGCTGCCAGCTGTCCCAATTCTGTTAAAAAGATGCCATGTGAGGGAATAATTCCCATTTCTATTTTAGGTAGCACATGCCACTCATAAAGTCTATATATAGACCCGTTATTTCACACAAAAAGGGGAGATTTTCGAACACTAAAAAATACTCCAAAAGTTTTGCACTGTTTCATTAGGAGCTGGTTTCATTTCTTTTGATTTCTTATGCAAAAATTTAGAAAAACAAAATTCTCTGGATTTCTAATTCAAAATATCAGTAGATATTGGGAGAAGATTCTATTTTTCTTATGATTTTCTGGAGCAAAAACATAAAAATTTTCTCTGGATTTTTGATTTTCGTATTCGAGCATGGATTAAGCTGAAGCTGTGTATTGCTGTTATTTGTACTATCCTCACTTATTTCTTTGCTGAAACCCTTACATCACTCTTGCTTTGTACTTGATATCCAGGTACTCCTATGAACCTTTGAGTGGCAAATGAAGCTTTAAAATATGTGTTTAGCGTTTAATTTAATAAAAGTTAGGTATTCAAATGTTAAATTCCAGTTTTCTTTATGTATGTTGTTTTTGCAAGTTATTTAGTCTGGTATTTGTTGTCTTGTGTGTTAAACATAGTGCTTGTCATCTGTTGGATTTAGGCTATATATATACTACTTTTTTGTCATTCTGGACTAATATCCTTGTATTTGTTTGTTGAGTTTGTATGGTAGTATTTCTGATAACACGTGCAATGCCGTGCTCTTGGTGGATCAGAATATTTGACATAGTCATATCCATGGGATTCAAAGCAAAAAAATGGAATTCTAAGTGTATATGGAAGTTCTTGTAGCGCTCTGAAAGACTACTGCTGAAATTTCCATCACAGTCATTAGATTTGTTGTTTTGATAGAGGTTAGATTACGTTTTGTCTCTTATTCATGGATTTAGCTTTATTTCTTGTTCTTAGTCATAGTTAGTTGTTTAATGGTTCATAATGTGTGGATTAGTTTCAAGGAAATACGAAACATTGATAACGGAAGATTCTAATGTGTAACTATGCTGGAACAATCAGTACTGAATGGTTTAGTAGTTCATCTTCCATGTGTTGGTTTCATTTGAAAGTTCAGGATAATTGTATAATATCACTAGCTCGTTTCTTTGTGTACTTACTGGGAGAGTCTGTATATTAGTACGCAGGACATGACATATTTCTCTTCTTTTAAAATTTTAAACTCTAAATTCATACACTCTCAAAGGTTATTCAATGTTTAATTGCTAGGAAATGTTCAGTTTTGTTATCGTGCAATTCCAGTTGTGATTGAAGTAACTACACGACTGGTGTTAATGGATTATTTTAGCAGTTTATGGTAGTTTAAGTTAATTTTGCATTGCTACTATTATTAACTAATTAAAACCCATAGTAGGGTTAGTAAGTATTTAATTCCCTGGATTTATGCAATTTTTGTTAATTGTATTTGAGAGGGTCGAGTTTCAGCAGGCCGCAGTAGCAATTGGGCCAAACGTTGGCCCAAATGGGCAGCCTGGTTAAAATCCCCTCTGGCGTGATTTCTGGACCCTTTTCTCATTTCTAGGGCTCAATTTCAGGGCTCAAATAGTGTCAATGTTGTTATTCTTTAAAAGTTTGTGATAAAATGGCTTAATGGGCTCTCTACTGCCCTAATTTGTCCTATAATAATTAGAGCCAGCATGTCTACCGAATACCTATCTACAATTAGTAGTTTATATTGAATTTCAACTTAGATTAAAAATGAACATTTGTAGCTTGCATTAGGCGCATTATAATAAATTATCATAGCTAGGGGTACGATTCCCGTGAAGTAGTAGTGATTTTTAACTTTCAAATCCGGTTGCACATTTCATGTGACCCGACTTCAATTTCCCATAATGTTAAATAAATTAAACATGTCGCGAACTACGGGTTCATTTCATGTAACGTGGTTTATAATTTGATTTCAAAAACAAACAAGTGTATGACGATTATGAATTTTCGTAAAAATTGAAAAAGCGATTAGAAATACAGGTAGGTTTAAAATATGTGATTAACCAGATAATTAGGCAAATAATAATAGTTAAGCGACCGTGCTAAAACCACAGAACACGGGAATGCCTAACACCTTCTCCCTGCTTAACAGAATTCTTACCAAGATTTTTGTGTTTTGTGGACCATAAATAAGATTCAGTTTCCTCGATTCAATGATTTTAAACCGGTGACTTGGGACAGCATAAATTATCCCAAGTGGCGACTCTAAATTTTAAATAAAATAATCTCGTTTCGATTGTCATATAAATTGGAAAAACTTCTCTATGCCCTTTCAAGGTAGAAAAAAGGAGGTGTGACACTCCTTGTCAAGTATTTTGCATGATTCTGCTGAGCTGAGCAGCCTGATCTCATAAAAGTGTTTCATAAAACTACCGATGCAGATGACCTGATCCCATATGCATGTTTCTATCACGACCCAATTCCCAAACCTTGTCGTGATGGCACCTCTCGTGAATACAAGCCAACCAACAGAACATCAACACCTCTTTATTCTTTCATTAGCATGAATAAGTCTAAAATATTAATAAAATAACCACAAGAGTGGAAGAAAAGTGATAAACAGGGAACCATCCTGACAGAACCCGAAATCGGGGTGTCACAAGTCACGAGCTACTATAGAGTTTACTAAAATTCTACAAAGTCTGGAACTAGGGACAAAGTCTGAAGATAATGTAAATACAGAAGATAAGGGAGAATTTCTGAGGTGTTCATCCCGATCCTATTAGAATATATGGCTTGGTTGTGAGGTTATTAATACCATAGCGCGTGAGTTGTCCACGTAGCATGTGAGTTGACCGTGCGGGTCCAGGTATTTATGCCGTAGCGCGTGAGTTGTCCGCGTAGCACCTGAGTTGACCGTGTGGATCCAGGTATTGATATGATGGCATGTGAGTTGTCCGTGCTTAGCGCTTGGGCTTTGGGAGCCCCTCCGGAGTCTGTACACACCCCCAGTGAGCGCAGAGTGTTGAGTGTTGAGTGCTGAGTACGAGTGATGAGTGATGGAGTGACATTACTATGAGGTTGCATTTACTTTTGCTGTTTGTGCACTTACGTGTTAAATTATTTGTGGTATTTGGTTGTTTTAAGAAATTTACCTATTTATTTATATTTATTGTAAATTATGGAAATAAATAATTGGACTGTTTTTCTTAGCTCGTCACAACTACTCAGTTCCATAGTTATTTTTGTTACTACTGAGGTGGTAGTACTCATAGTACACCATGCACTTTATGTGCATATCCAGGTGAGTTAGAGCGCGGTGATCGTTGAGTTCAGGCCGACTATCTTTGAAGTCTGCAAGGTAGCTGCTAGCGTCCGCAGGACCTTGTTATTCCTCTTATCGTTTCTTATTTTAGACAATTATATTTCTTGGTTCATAGTTTTAGACGCTCATGACTTAGTGACACCCCGGTGTTTGGGACTCGTTTCCATATTTTATATTAATTAAATTTGGAGTTGATTTAGTTTATGAGAAATTCAAATGTTGAAAAACTTTGACAGGTCACTAACCACACTCACGAATATACGTGTGAGTTATAAAAATCATCGGACGAATATGCACAACACGGAAGAAATTCGTAAAGGATTGTACAACTTTCACGGCTAATCAAGTAGCTTGTCAAGAAACAAAAATAGCAAGTCTAACACTCTACGTGAGTCTAGTATTAGGCTAAATGGAAATTAAATCATTTAAATAGATAAGAATAAATCAAATTTTACAATTAAAGCATGATGTGAGTCTATGTCTTCCTGAAAATAATTAGAAATTCGAGTATATGCACGTGCACTCGTCACCTCATATGTGTGTAGCTCCCTTAACATGTAGCACGCTAACGACCCGACAAGTCATTTTTAATGTAACAGCCCTATTCCCCCATTTACGGAATATTTTATGCTCAGTTTTAATGATGTGACTTGTCGAGGAGGTTTTAGAATGAATTGGAATACTTAGTTGCAAGATTTAAAGCTTAAGTTAAAATAATTGACCAGATGATGAATTATGCGTAGACAACACTGAAATAGAATATTGAGGGTTCCAATATCTCTGCACGATTATTTTGGGCTGATAAGTGTGTCTGGAATTTTTATTTTGATGTTTGTAGTTAAATTTTCCTTTAAAAGGCAAAAAAAGGAAATTGAAAGCTTGGAAGTTTGACCAGGAGCTGAATTTATTGATATCGCGGTCGAAATTCGATCATGTAAAATGGAATAGGTCCATTGTGTCATTTATGACTTGTGTGCAAAATGTAAGGTCAATCGAACTTGATTTGATAGGTTTCGACGATGAATGTTGAAGTTCGAATTTCTTAGTTTTCATTAAGCTCAAATTGGGTTGTGATTCATGTTTTTATCATTGTTTGATGTGATTTTAGGCTTCGACAACGTTTGTATCGTGTTTTAGGACCGCTATTATAATTGGTTGGGGTCATGGGGGGCCTCGAGTGTAATTTGAATCATGTTCGGCGCATTCAAAACCTTGGTGTTGCTGAAATCTGGTGGTCCGAGTTCCTCATACGCGATCGCGTGGGAAGGTCCACAATTGCGTAGCTTTAATTGGGCAGCTTAAGTATTGTGCTTTGCGGTTGTGTGAGTGGGAACGCGAAGCTTTGTATGCCAATGTATAGCGAACGTGTGTGGCATGCCGCTTTTGCGAAGAGAATAGGAGAAGAAGTTGGTCACGCGCATTATTCTTTGATCGCAGTAATAAGTTCACGATCGTGTAGGTTTGTGGAGCCACTGCTTCGCGTTTGTGAGGGACATTTTGCAACCGCGAATGCCATTTTGGGGGTTGCTTGTTTTTGTTCCTTGCACGTGAGTTTTTCCGTGATCGCTTAGGGTAAATGACTGGGCAGTAGAACATAAGTTTTGAAAATGAGACTTCATCTCAATTTTCATTTTTGACGGGTTGGAGCTTGGGGAGACACAATTTTTCTGATATTTAAATGAAAACATCAGGGTAAGAGTTCCTAACTCAATTTTGATAAAATTAACGGAATCTATTATTGTTTTAGCATTTAATTGGTGTTTTAAGTTGGAAAAATTGTGAAAACCCTTAAAGTTAAATTGAGGATTTGAGGGCTGAGTTGATGTCGGAATTTCGTAAAATTTGTATAGTTGGGCTTATGGTTGAATGTGCATTCATATTTTGTAACTTTTGTTGGGCTCGGAAACATGGGCCCCACTGTTGATTTTTGAATTAAATTTCTGATTTTTATTGGAAAACTTAGTATTTTCATATGGAATTGATTCCTATAATTTTTTTATGGTTGTATCGAATTATTTATGGCTAGATGTGAGGTGTTCAGAGGTCGAATCGGGAGGAAAAGTCTTATTGGAATAATGAATTTCACGATTAGAGGTAAGTAACACTTCTAAACTTAGTTGTGAGGGTATGAATCCCTAAACTATGTGTTATATGATTTGTTTGGAGGTGACGCACGTGTGGGCATGCACCAATAAAATTGTTACTTAATTGATTTCATGGAGTTTAATAATCAAATAATCATGTCATTTTTCACATATCCCCTATGTGTTAGAGATAATTGAGCTGATACTAATGTTAAAGATTATGTTATGTTACATGCCGGAAATAATAAAGATCGTATTGTTGTTGAATTAATTGTTTAAATTGTAATTTTTTACTTAGTCACATTTATTTGCATATCATATCTCATTCTCTGTTGTCATTCATTGATATGCCATATCATCATGTCAGTTGATCTTCATGTCATTGAGAGCCCGAGACATGAGATTTTGGGTGATATTTATGGGATCAGGCTGCATGCCGCAACATATTTTTTTATATTTATGCCTGGATCTGGTATATTATAGAGCTTGCGTTGAAGGAGCCTCTCCAAAGTCTTCACCACGCACAGTGAGCGCAATTTATTTTATATGGAGGGATAGATCTTTTCTGGGCATGGATCTTGCCCGAACCATTTACATTTTTGGGATGGATTTTACTTGGCATGGATTGTACCTAATTAGTTATATTTTTGAGATAGATTTTCTCTATTCATGGATCTTTCCCGAATCATTTATATTTGGGAATGAATATTCTCTAGGCATGGATCTTGCCCGAATCATTTAAATTTCGGGATCGACCTTACCTGAGTTGGACTGATCTTATACAGTACTGAGCGACTGATTATGAGTTAATAAATATATATATATATATATATATATATATTTATTAACTCATAATCAGTCGCTCAGTACTGTATAAGATCAGTCCAACTCAGGTAAGGTCGATCCCGAAATTTAAATGATTCGGGCAAGATCCATGCCTAGAGAATATTCATTCCCAAATATAAATGATTCGGGAAAGATCCATGAATAGAGAAAATCTATCTCAAAAATATAA